>SRMA01025923.1:0-67148 GCA_007224835.1 Danionella cerebrum | reverse complement strand
TCAGATATTCAAATGATGGCAAATCTGCTGGAGAAAATCCAATTTTCATGCCTCAAACAAATAAAGATTATAGAAGAACCGTAAGACATATCCGAATGATTCTTTCTTTGTCAGAAGCAGAAGACCCTAACGAAGAGAATGCTGTAATTTTTGTGAAGGTGTGATTAGAAATAAAAAAGTTATGGCGAGCTACAAATAACCTTCATTTGATTCTGTGCAACTGCTCATTTTAGAGAAATCCATACCCTCAAACAAATAAACATTATGAAAGAATGAACAGAGGTATTGAAATATTTCTTTTACTGTTAGAATCCCAAGATTTTAAGGAAGAGAATGGTGTAAATTTTGTGAAGCTGTGATAAAGTGTGAATGATTTATGGCGAGTTAAAAATAGCCTGCGATTGAGATTTTAAACAGAGTCCACCAGAATTTTTGAATGGAGGTGAATGGAGCAATTATGTGCACTCGTTGTGGTTTAGGCCACCTGGCGTAAAAACCGTGTGTTTTTTAAAAATGAAAACAGCACCAACTGAAAGAGGACAAAAATCTCTACCATTTAGATATAAAATGTGTGTGTAAAGGTAAATTTTTAGTTGAGAAAACATTGCAAGTATCAACAAGACTGAGCTTGCTCAAAGTTAGAGTGAGCGATGACATCACCACTCTAGGGCTCCCATAGGGAATGACTTGGGCGATTTTTGGGCCGAAATTCGCGATTTTTACGGAAACCGCTGATCAAATCGGTCCGAAGAGATATAGCAACAAACTACATATCAGCTTTGAGGTGTGTTGAAAGTTTCGTGGCTGTAGCTCGAACGGGCTAGGAGGAGTTGACGGTAATTTTTTTTGTTCTAAGAAGAAGAAGAAGAACTAGAATTTAAAGTTTGCACGCAAACTTCGATGTTGGCTTGCGTTGGTGCCGTTAATACCTATTTTTTAAAATGTTGTCAATTCCGCAACAATAACATAATCCAACCCTCATGTCTCTATGATTCTCATAGGCTGAGATAGGTACATGCAAAATTGGTTGCTATGGTAACAAGTCTGGTTGCTATGGAGGGGTCAGTGACCTAACATATTGTTCCCATGTCAACACGAGTAAAATACACCAACCCCCATGTCTCTATGACTTTCGTAAGCTGAGATAGAGATACGCCATATTGGTTGCTATGGTAACAGTGTGGTTGCTATGGAGGGGTCGCTGACCTAATATATTGTTCCCCATATGAATACGAGTAAATTACAGCAACCCCCATGTCTCTATGATTTTCCTGAGCTGAGATAGGTACATGCAAAATCGGTTGCTATGGTAACCAGTCTGGTTGCTATGGAGGGGTCAGTGACCTAACACATTGTTCCCCATGTCAATACATCAACCCCCATGTCTCTATGACTTTCCAAAGCTGAGATAGAGCTGCGCCATATTGGTTGCTATGGTAACCAGTTTGGTTGCTATGGAGGGGTCGCTGACCTAATATAATGCTCCCCATATCTATGCGGGTAAAATACAGCAACCCCCATCTCTCTATGATTTTCCTAAGCTGAGATAGAGACATGCCATATTGGTTGCCATGGTAACCAGTCTGGTTGTCATGGAGGTGTCATTAACATAATATAATGTTTCAGCTGTCAGTATGGGTGAAACTTACCAGCCCCCAAGTCTCTAGCATTTTTCTAAGCTAAGATAGAGATGTGGCAATATAGTTGCTATGGTAAACAATTTGGTTGCTATGGAGGAGTTAGTGACATCATGTTGTAATCTACTTTCCATTTAGACTAATATAAAGCAACCCCCATGTCTCTACTGTATTTCGTTTAGAAGATATTTGACATTGAAAGTTATGTCAAAAAGTGGGTGTGGCTTAATTAATTTATGTTAATTCACAAGAAATGATGGGCTGGATAAGTAATTTGCTTCCTTAATGCTCGTATGACTTTCCAGTGTCAATCAATTACAGAAGCTCTTTACAATAGGATCTATGGGATTCATGCTCCATTCATTTCAATGGGCCATTTAAAGTCAATGAGACACCTTTGACCTACTTATTTGAAATCAGCTGCACCTGGAGTTATCAACTGCCAGATTTTCAAACGAGTCAGCTGCAGCTGGAAAGTCAACTGTCAGATTTTTAAACGATGGCAAATCTGCTGGAGAAAGTCCGATTACCATGCCTCAAACAAATAAGGATTACGAAAGAAGGACCAGACATATTGAAATACTTTCTTGACTGTTAGAATCAGAAGATTTTAAGGAAGAGAATGGTATAAAACTTGTGAAGCTGTGATAAGGTTTTGAATGATTTATGGCGAGTTAGAAATAGCCTTCGATTGAGATTTGAAACATTTGCTGGCAGAATTTTTGAATGGAGGTGAATGGAGCAATTATGTGCACTCCTTGTGGTTTAGGCCACCTGGAGTAAAAACAGTGTGTTTTTAAAAAACGTAAACAACACCAACTGAAAGAGGACAAAAATCTCTACCATTTACATATAAAATGTGTGTGTAAAGGTTAATTTTTATTTAAGAAAACTAAAGTATTTTAGCAAGTATCAACAAGACTGAGCTCACTTGAAGTTAGAGTGGGCGATGACATCACCACTCTAGGGGCCCCCTTCGAGAAAAAAATTTAAGCTTTTTTGGGAGATTTACATGATTTTTAGAGAAACCGCTGGTCAAATCGCTCCGAAAAGACATAGCAACAAACTACATAACAGCTTTGAGGTGTGTGGAAAGTTTCGTGACAGTAGCTCGAACGGGCTAGGAGGAGATGACGGTAGAATTTTTTTTTTTAGATACGGAAGAAGAAGAATAATAAGTTTAAGTGCAATATCAATATGTTGGCTTTGCAAGCAAGCCAACATAAATAAGTTTAGGAGAGATAACAATATGTTGGCTCTGCAAGCCAACATAATAAGTTTAAGTGCAATATCAATATGTTGGCTTTGCAAGCAAGCCAACATAATAAGTTTAAACACAATAACAATATGTTGGCTTTGCAAGCAAGCCAACATAATTAATGTCACCTTCTACCTCCAAATAACTTGTTTTATAAGAAATAATCAATTCTTATTATTTTCGACTTTATATCTCCAGTGTTTCTGAATGTAGAATAACAGAAAGAGAATGTGCTGTTCTGGGATCAGCTCTGAGATCAAACCCCTCACACCTGAGAGAACTGGATCTGAGCCGGAATAATCCTGGAGATTCAGGAGTGAAGGAGCTCTCTGATCTACTGAAGGATCCTCGCTGTCTCCTCGAGAAACTACAGTGAGTTCTTTATTGTAATAATTTATATAATATTCCAAGTTTCTCATAAATGTTTCATGATTTTTTTTTATTTTCCACTTAACTTAGATTTCACATGTATCAAGATATGCCTAATTACTTTGTTATTAATCAGATTCAGGATCCGATCTGTAATAGTTTAATATTACTTATCAATCCTACGGTAAATAGCATTTGAGCTAGGTACCAAGATCATCTGTACAACGCAATGATTTGCAAAAAAAGGGTTCAAGAACCAAGCGAAATGAAATCAAATAAGAATTTATTAACCAAGCCAAGTGTAAGGACGTGGACGCTGAAACAGTTCAACAAACTTAATAAACCAATCCAACCAGCAATCAAACAAGGGATCATCTATAGACAAAATTCAGAGAGGCAGGCAAAAAGGTCATACATGTGGTAATCCAAAAAGTCAACAATGAACTCTCGGTAAGGCAGCAGAACTGGCAATACTTCGCAAATGCTGTGTCCCAATCCAGGTTCTAAAAGCCTACAGAGGGTCCTTCCTACCTAGTCTTTAAGGCAGCGGCTTGGTAGGATCCTCCGAAGGCTTCAAAAACCCTTGGTAAATGGGACGGTCTAGCCTCGTATTCCTCTGTTGTTTTTTGCAGTTTGCTTTTATGGTGCATTAGTGCCACCAGCTGGATCAGTAGTTTGGATTCCGAATTGAATGAATGAAACGTTCTTGTATTATTAATATTTTTCTTTAAGTGATTCTTTTATATTTATGTTTTGTGTATAATAAATTTGTAAGATCGCTGTAAGTTCTTTCGTTGCTTAATTTATTTTCCAGGGTTTTAGGGTTTATTTTTAATTATTTGATTACATTGTTCACATTTCCCACAATTATTTTCTATTTTAAGTTGTGTGTAATTTAAACCAGTATGTTGTTCTAGCTTCATTCTGTTTTCATAAGTTTTATAAACTCCTTTGTCTGCTTCTTAAAACAAAGACATCCACCAATACTTAGTTAACATTAATTTGGCTGCATGTGTTAATGTTTACAATAAATGTTTAAAATAAAAATATGTTTTACAATTCTCCTATCACTACCAGCATTTAATGTTTGAATATATTGTTCTTTTATTTAAAAAAATGCGTTACTTACATGTAAATACAAATTCAAATGTGTTTTGTGTTGATTCTAATGAAAAAATTCTAAATTCTAAATCTAATGATGCATTGTGGAATATCTGAGGCTGCAAAGGATGGTCGCGATGCATCCTCGGAATTCAGGGGAAAGTAGAACGGGTTTCAAGGGTGCATTTTAAGGACCCTTCGTGTTTTGCCAAAATGAAACAACCTTGGTGTACCGTTGTGGCACAAGTGGCCTTAAAATGCACACCTCTGGATTGGGACACAACCAAAGTCTCCCTCTGCTGGCGTGGCTTTACACCAAGACAAACAAAGCCAATCTAAACATTGAACACATTCATACTGAAGAGGATAACTGGCTGCATGAAACAGTTCGCTGGATTAACAGCAGCTAGCATTCTTCAAACCTCGACTAGAGTTCAGAAAATCAACCACATTTATACTTTTGTTTGTTTTGAACTGATATCCCACTGATTCAGTTAGAGCAGCGCTACCTGATGACTTCTTTGGGTCTCTGAGTTCCGACCAGGTGCCAGAGTATGCTCGATGGTCAACTGGGAGAAGGAGATGACTTGCAATGATGAATCCGTTATGGATGCTCGGTTAAAGAAAGATTAAAGGTGTCCTGGTATGCATGTGGCTCTTCGCATAGTTTTTAGGAAGTCCTTTGCTCTCAGGCACTGCGTTTCATGGACAATTCAAAATTGGCGGTTTATGAAAAGAAGGATGGATGCCATCGCTGGCTGGTTGCAGAGCAATGGCGGAAGAGATTGGAGGCAAAGCCCTGACATTTTCAGTCTATGTTAAAGAGAGTCCAAACAGAAGAAAAGTTCAAACAAACTTTTATCAACTGAACATCTCTATCCCTGACTTCTCTGACTGAACAAAGGGATGTAAAGTTGTTTTAAACTTGTTTTTAACAGTGTTGTGGGTTTTCACTCAGCGTTCTGACAAATAAGGAAGTGGCTTTGAGGCACAGCACGATCTCTGTGTCATGCATAAATTAATTAATAAGGGCACAACCCATTTTAATTAGAGGTAAGAATCACCTACACAAATGAATATTGGATACATAAATAACTTGTTATTCTAATACCATACATGATGACATCATTCTTGTCATCTCATTTGTTAAAGAATGAATCTAAACATGAGATACCTTAATTAAGGTATCAATGATTATACATTTTCTTATGTTACTTAAAGTCATAAAAGTATCAGAGACAATAGTGTGGCATTCTCATATCAGGTCCATGAATAATGAAAACAATTGGCAAAGAACGTGTTTAAAATAAGTCCCTGTTTTAAGTGACTGTTTTAGCTTTCGTTCAGTTCCATGTGATCTGAAGTTGTGTCCTGCATGTTGGTGATGGTTTGGGCCATCCAGGGGTAAATTGTAGGGGTGTGCCATATCGTAACGGTATTGTTATAAGCCGTGCAAACAAAAGGCGGAAACAAAAGATGGAAATACATCTAATTTATTTTATCACCCGAAACAAAAGCACCCAATTCATTACGCTGCATTTGTAAAAGCTTCCGAGGAGATCTCGGCTGTTAATGCAAGTCACACCACAAAACAAAGCATGCTTGTTCAAAATGACCTCTGCATCCTTTACTAGATTTATGACCACCAAAGCAAGCGATGGAAAGAAATCACAGAAGCGGTCACCATTTGTTTGGCAAAAGATTCAAAGATCTTTATTGTCATATCAACACGATACAAAATTAGGACCCAGGTCCAGTATTAAGCCACATAAATAACAGAAATGTATAGCAGATAGGAGTAATTGTATAAGTATGGATAAATATATATCAGGGCTCTAGAGTGCGACCAATTTGGTCGCATATGCGACCTAATTTCTCAATGGTGCGACTAAAAAAAATCAAAGGTCGCACCGGTGCGACCCGTCGTTCGAGGGGAAAAAAACGAAACTCCGTGAGTCTCCCTGTTGTTCAACAACAGACACACATTAGGCCCATGTCGTGGTCTAAACCAATCAGAGATAGTGAAGAGCGTATCCCGTCCCACCCCCCACTCTGATTGGCCGTGGTCCAGATATTCCTGTATGTGTGTGAACGTACGTTTAAAAATGCATGTGATGCAGTCAGACAGAGAGAGGTGACTCCATCAGGTAAACAGTGGATGTAGCCGTGGATTACGAGAGAAGATGAAAAGAATGATTGACATATTTTTTATTAAGAAAGATAAGTTAGGGCCTGATTGTGAAAATTATAACCAATGCTCTGACACGGAGCCATCAACCTCCACTGGCTCTAATACATTTAGAATTGAAACTATAAACTTCAGAATTTTCTATAAAACACATAACATGCCGCGATAAATGCACTGCTCAAGTGTCCCCTCTCCCCGCTGCCTTTCAGCGGCAGGCAGCTGCAAACAGATCATCAGACGAGGCCGAGATGAGAATTAAGTTTTACGTTGCCTACAATATTGCAAAAGAAGAACTCCCCTTCACTAAATTCAAGTCCGAAATAATTCTTATGAAGAAAAATGGCTTGAACGTAAACCCCGACGTACAGCAATGATGTCGCGCGCACCCAATTTATAGGAGTCATCGCAGATACATTGAAAAAAAAGACGTCTGTGCAAATTGTGAACAGTGCGTACATGGAATTCCTGATCGACGGAGACACATATATCGCCACAAAGGAATTCGTCATTGTGTACAGTCGTATCTTGCGGAAAGGAAGACTGATGAATATATTATTGAACACATTGAGGTCGAGCATGCTCATGCCCAAGGTAAGCCATGTCATGTTATGGAGCCTATGTCAATAATATGGCTATCGTCTCGTTACTGCATTAACCATAATATTCTGATACTTAAAAATGAAAAAATAAATAAATAGGCTGCATTATAAACTCTTGATCTGGGTAGTAAATGGTATTATCGTTTTTATTTGTTTAATTAGGAATTAATGCTGCTTCAAAGAAAGCATTTGCTGCTCTTGGGGACCAAAATCAGTTTAAAGTTTAAATTTCAGCTCAGTAAAGCACTTTAAACACTTTTTCAGTAAGTTTTAGTTACCTTTCTTGTAGAATTGTGCTTCAAATAAAGAACTTTATTTTGACCAGGTTGTTAGTTAATCATTTACAAGTCAATATTTCTATATCGACAGTGATTTAAAAAAAAATAAATGAATAGAAAACTAAAAAAAGTGAACTTGTGAAAATGGGGTGTTAAATGTGATGCGGTTGAAAATTTGGGTGCACCTAACTTTTGTGCTGGTGCACCTAAGAAAAAAATTTAGGCGCACCAGTGCAACCAGTGCAAAAAGTTAGTCTAGAGCCCTGTATATATATTGTGTGTGTGTGTGTGTGTGTGTGTGTGTACAGCGATATAAATATGTTTATACATCAGTACAAATGTCAGTATAAACAACAGTATAAATAACCTCTAGGTTACTTGCGTAACCCCACGTTCCCTGAATAGGGAACGAAGACGTTAGTCGGGGATTAGACCGACTGAATGGGAGCGAATCACCGTGAGAGCGACTGCCGAACATATTAACGGGCAAATTAATTAGCAGGCGTAGGTGATTGATTAGCAATCAGCCGGGTATAAAGCCGGGCGTGCCTACGCTTCGGTATGGAATTTTCCGAGGAGCTGGACCTACTTACCTCCCAGCGACCTCAGATCCATGACTTCAAAGGCATGGCGAAGGGTAACGTCTCCGTTCCCTATTCAGTTAAGCAAGTAACCTAGAAGTTCCCTTTTAGTCTGTCCCGGAGACGTTAGTCGGGAATTAGACCGACTGAATGGGAGCCTCTGTAAAGGGCCATGCCCGAAGTCCATCCAGACAGGCTGGCACTAAACGACAAAAAGAGAGGTTAGTATAAGGCTGTAGTACCTGAATGGGAACTCCTTCTGCCCCTGCCCGGAATACTCATTGACGGGGAAGTCGTCCAACACTGAGAGTTAAGCTGTACTCGGTTGATGCTGACGACCAGAAGGAGGCACCCCTCAACCCGCAGGGAGGAGTGGCGGAGATCGCGTCGAGGCCCGAAGGCTACTAGCGGGTCATCGTTCTGCAAGAGAAAATCGGCAGAGACTGAAAGTCATCGTTACACACCAAAGGCAAGGGGTGTAACGGGACTGGTTCATACTAGTCGCCTGGAAGGGGAGCTGTATAGAAAAACATAGAAAGGGAGCGCCAAAGAGGGACTCCCAGATCTGGACCCTAGTTCTGCAGGGGCCAGGCCGAGGCAAAGCCTCCACTACAGAACCTAGCAGCGCTGACTGCTCCGCTCAATCAGATGCTGGAGGGGGGAGGATCAGAGAGCCGCCCGAAGGGGGGAGCTCTAGAAAGGTGTACTTCTCCGATGACAAGGAGAGTACTGCAAGCGTACACCCGCTCCGTTCCCTAAGGGTGACTGCCACCACTCAGGACCGCAGAGGGAACAGAGCCCACGTCAAGGTTGTAAAGCCTGACGAAGTGTTGGGTGTAGACCAGCCCGCAACTCTACATATGTCGGCGAGTGAGGCCCCTCTAGCCAACGCCCACGAAGCAGCAATGCCGCGAATGGAGTGGGCCCTCAGATGGAGAGGGCAGGGAACCTCACACGCCTATAAGCAAGGCGAATAGCTTCCACTAGCTAGTGGGCAAGCCGTTGCTTGGAGACCGCGGAACCCTTACGCTGGCCTCCGAAACAAATGAAGAGCTGCTGAGAGCAACAAAGCTCCCGGATTCTGTCCAGGTAGACCCAAAGGACTTAACGAACCCTGAGCTTGCAGGGTCACCACCTGGTCCCGGTAGGGTACGGATGGGACCTTGGGGAGGAATCCGGGCCTGGTGGTAACCAGGGGAGCCAGGGTCGAATTCCAGGCAGAATTCGTCGGCGGACAGTGCCTGGAGATCTCCTACCCTCTTCATTGAGGCCAAGCAAGCAGGAGTGCGGTCTTCAGTGAGAGGACATGCAGCTCCGCAGAGTGCAAGGGCTCAAAAGGAGACTTCCGCGGCCCAGACAGGGCAACTGAGAGGTCCCAAGAGGGAACAGAGGGGGGTCTAGGAGGCATGAGACGAACCGACCCCATTCGCCAGCGTAGCATGCTCGAAGAGAGGGGCTAACGCACGGTCCAATGTTCTCACCACGGAGGGTGGTAGAGGCTCGGGGTCCTCTCAATCCCGGAGGAGGCAGCTGAACTGGAGAACCGAAAGCCGCGCCCCTTCCGATGCTGCGTGAGAGAGCAGATCGTCTACAGGATCATACGAGTTACCGGGCAACGCCGAAGTGCCGTCCGATTCACCCGCAGAGCAGACGGGAAGCACGCTCGGTGTTTGGGGATGGCGCGAGGAATCAACTGACGCCGCTCTACCCAAAATTTCCGCGTGCAACTCAGCAGAGTCCTGCAGTGCAAACACTCACGCTTCACGAGAGCTGCGTCGGTGTGCTGGAAACCAAACACTCCGCGCAACTCCCGTGACCGTCTTTTCGACGAGAAAGCCCACCACAGCCAGGATTAGTGCACGTTTGCTCATCGTGTCGTGAAAAATGGACAGGATTCTGAGAAAACGGCGGAAACACACTGGACAGGCTTGCTAGAAAGATCTGAGGCGCCGGCATGTGGTGGCTTGCTATCTGAGACTAGCAGAGGACAACACCAAAAAGCCAAGGTAAGCAACCTGCTAATCTTTCAAGCTAGTAGCGTCAAAGTTAGGAGAGAGAGTCACACTCAGTCAGCTCCGAAGGAAAATTGCATACCGAAACGTAGGCATGCCCGGCTTTATACCTGGCTGATTGCTAATCAATCACCTACGCCTGGAAATTAATTTGCCCGTTAATATGTTCGGCAGTCGCTCTCACGGTGATTCGCTCCCATTCAGTCGGTCTAATCCCCGACTAACGTCTCCGGGACCAACTGAAAGGGAACTTCGATGTTGGCTTGCGTTGGTGCCGTTAATAGCTATTTTTTATGTTGTCAATCCCGCAACAATAACATAATCCAACCACCATGTCTCTATTACATTCCTAAGCTGAGCTAGAGATGCGCCACATTGGTTGCTATGATAAGAAGTCTGGTTGCTATGGAGGGGTTGCTGACCTAATATATTGTACTCCATATGAATACGAGTAAAATACAGCAACCCCCACATCTCTATGATTTTCCTAAGCTGAGCTCGAGATGCGCCACATTGGTTGCTATGGTAAACAGTCTGGTTGCTATGGAGGGGTCGCTGACCTAATATATTGTTCTCCATATGAATACGAGTAAAATACAGCAACCCCCATGTCTCTATGATTTTCCTAAGCTGAGATAGAGACATGCCCTATTGGTTGCAATGGTAACCAGTCTGGTTGTTATGGAGGGGTCGGTGTCCTATCATATTGTTCCCCATGTCAATACGAGTAAAATACATCAACCCCCATGTCTCTATGACTTCTCTAGGCTGAGGAGGCAACCCCCATGTCTCTACTGTGTTCCATTTAGAAGATATTTGACATTGAAAGTTAAAAAGTGGAATTAAATTTACTTATGTTAAGTCACAAGCAATGATTGGCCGGTTAAGTAATTTGCTTCTTTAATGCTAGTATGACTTTCCAGTGTCAATCAATTACAGAAGCTCTTTCACAATACGATCTATGGGATTCATGCTCCATTCATTTCAATCGGCCATTGAAAGTGAATGAAGACACCTTTGACCTACTTATTTGTAATCAGCTGCACCTGGAGTTTCAACTGCCAGTTTTTTAAACGATGGCATATCTGCTGGAGAGAATCCGATTACCATGCCTCAAACAAATAAGGATTACTAAAGAAGGACCAGACATATTGAAACACTGCCTTGACTGCTAGAATCAGAAGATTTTAAGGAAGAAAAGGGACTGTAAAATTTGTGAAGCTGTGCTAAGGTTTTTAATGATTTATGACGAGTTAGAAATAGTCTTCAATTGAGATTTGAAACATTTGCTGGCAGAATTTTTGAATGGAGGTGAATGGAGCAATTATGTGCACTCCTTGTGGTTTAGGCCACCTGGAGTAAAAACGTGTGTTTTTAAAAACGTAAACAACACCAACTGAAAGAGGACAAAAATCTCTACCATTTACATATAAAATGTGTGTGTAAAGGTTAATTTTTAGTTAAGAAAACTAAAGTATTTTAGCAAGTATCAACAAGACTGAGCTTACTCGAAGTTAGAGTCATCACCACTCTAGGGCCCCCATAGGGAATGACTTGGGCGATTTTTGGGCCGAAATTCGCAATTTTTACGGAAACCGCTGGTCAAATCAGTCCGAAAAGATATAGCATAAATCTACATAACAGCTTTGAGGTGTGTGGAAAGTTTCGTGACTGTAGCTCGAACGGGCTAGGAGGAGTTGACGGTAATTTTTTTTGTTCTAAGAAGAAGAAGAAGAACTAGAATATGCATTTCCTAGCGGAAAATGCGTGTGAATGCAGAGAGCTGAAAAAGAAAGCAGGCTGAAAGTATCTGAAAAAAATCTAAAGTTGAAAGGTGAAGCTGAAAGGTAAAAGATTTGAAAGTTGAAAGTTTCAAAAGTTGAAAAGTGAAGCTGAAAGGTGAAAGATTTGAAAGTTGAAAGTGTCAAAAGTAGAAAGTGGAAGCTAAAGGTGAAACATTTGAAAGTTGAAAGTGTCAAAAGTTGAAAGTGGAAGCTAAAGGTGAAACATTTGAAAGTTGAAAGTGTCAAAAGTTGAAAGTGGAAGCTGAACGGTATAATATTAGTAAGTTGAAATTCTGTCTAGCATTTTCCTAACCTAAGATAAAGATATGCCAATTGCGTTGCTATAGTGAAAAGTCTGGTTGCTCTGGACAGGTCATTTACATAATAGAATGTTCCCAGTGTCACTCTGAGGGAAATGAATCAACCCCCATGTCTCTAGCATTTCCCTGAGCTGAGTTAGAGATATGCCAATTGGGTTGCTATGATAACTATTATGGTTGCTATGGAGGGGTAAGTGACATTATATAATGTTCCCTGTGTGACTACAAGTCATTTAGACCAACTCCCGTGTCTCTCTCATTTTCATAAGCTGAGATAGAGTTGTGTCATTTTGGTTGCTATGGTAACCAGTATGGTCATTGAAAGTCAATGAGACACCTTTGACCTACTTATTTGTAATCAGTTGCACCTGCTGCAAACAGCCAGTTTTTAAATCTGCTGGAGAGAATCCGATTACCATGCCTCAAACAAATAAAGATTATAGAAGAACTGTAAGACATATCGAAATGATTCTTTCTTTGTCAGAAGCAGAAGACCTCAATGAAGATTATGATGTATATTTTAACGATATGTGGAAAATTCTAGGAGTTATGGCGAGTTAGAAAAAGCCTTAATTTAAAACTTTGAAGCATCATTTTCTGGGTGAAATGCATTGATCTTAATGGAGCAATTTGCTTCCCTCGTTAAGGTTTAGCCCTCCTAGTTTAAAAACCGTAGGTCATGTGAAAGGAACAACTGCATCTTTGGAAAGAGGACAAATTTCTCTACTACTTTAATATACATTTTGTGTATAAAGGTTAAAGCTTAGTTTAGGAGAGAAGAACAGATGAAGAAGTTTGAGATGTGAAAAGTTAGAGTGGAAGCTAGAGTGGAGCAGAATTAGGTTTAAATTGGAAATCTTCATGAAACTTAAACTGCGATTAATAAAAATCTATAAAAGATATGAAAAAGCTGAAAGGATCTTTTAAAAGCTGTGTTGAAATTTAATGCTTGTTCTAGCTGAAAGTATGCTGAAGTTATAATGGTTGAAAAAAAGCTTCAGTTTGAAAGAGATTTGAGTGTCTCCCCATTCATTTCAATGGGAAGAATAATTTGAATATAGTTAAATATTATAAAAAGTATAAAAGATATAAAAAAGATTAAATGATAATATAAAAGCTGAAAATGTGTAGAATTGTTGAAAATTTGAATGTTTGTTCTAGATGAAAGTTTGCTGAAGTTATAAAGGCTGAAAGTTTGAAGTCTCCCCATTCATTTCAATGGGAAGAATAATTTGAATAAAGTTAAATATTATAAAAAGTATAAAAGTTTGAAAAGTACCTCTGCATTCACACTAATAATAAGTTTAAGTGCAATAACAATATGTTGGCTTTGCAAGCAAGGGTGCAAACAGGGTTGCCACTGTTCCAGCTACCTGCTCATAGAGGTATACATTTATCCCCTCTCTCCCCAGAGGAGAACGGCTCCCGACCAAGCGCAACTCGGCTCCCATTGTTCATATTAATGAGCCATTCGAAATATTTGATTCGTTCGTGAACGTCACAACACTAGCACATATGTATTAATACTACATCAAAAGACCAATAGTAGGAGAGAGTGCAAGTCAGTTGTTTGCTCTGCTGAAGCCAGACCCTTCTAAAAAAAAACACCAACACTAAATGGTTAATGTTTTCAAATTAATAAGAAGCAAGCAGAGGTTAGAATGCTTTGGCAAAAGTGTAGAAAATTTAGCTCAAAATGATTGCTGTTCAAATATTTAAAAATAAGTTCATTTATTCATTTACTATACCCATTATACATTCCTTCCCGAGGTCTCAGGGTTCTGTAGTTCACTTCAGGCGAAAGGTGGGGTACACTCTGGATGGCTCCTAGTCCATTCCAGCAAAACACCTCTTGCAAACACCTCCCAGAAAACCAGTGGCTGGCCTCGAACCAGTGACCTTCTTACTGAAAGGCTGCAGGACCCGCTGCGCTACTGTACACGCCAGAAACTTGCAAACTACGCAGGTGCAAACAACTACAGCAGAGAATAATTAAGAATCTTTTCTCTTTGTCTGAAGGCTGGGGAGGTGCAGGATTAAAGAGGAAGGTTTTGCTGCTCTGGGATCAGCTCTGAGATCAAACCCCTCACACCTGAGAGAACTGGATCTGAACCGGAATAATTCTGGAGATTCAGGAGTGAAGGAGCTCTCTGATCTACTGAAGGATCCTCGCTGTCTCCTCGAGAAACTACAGTGAGTTCATTATTGTAATAATTAATATAATATTTACTGTGTCTTGAGCGAAAGTTTATAAACTCAAGTTTATTAATCAATTTCTCATCTTTTCTTTTCAAAGGTTGATTCAGTCATTATTGTGTGAAAGTAAGGAAACAACTAAATGATCTTGAGAGGATATACTGAGTCAGATTCATTAAAACAAATTGTTCAACAATTCTCTTCTTTAAAATAATTTAATTATTAATAAATTGAAAAAAAATATTAAGTAAAATTGTAATTATTTATTTCATGTTTTACAAAATTTTATGTATTTAAAATAAAAGTGCATGTTTATTTTGTGCTTCTGAGTTCAGAAAAACTTGTCGTTCCAAACATTAATTACAGCAGAGAATGTTAATGAATCTTTTCTCTTTGTCTGAAGCCTGGGGAGCTGCAGGATTAAAGAGGAAGGTTTTGCTGCTCTGGGATCAGCTCTGAGATCAAACCCCTCACACCTGAGAGAACTGAATCTGAGCCGGAATAATCCTGGAGATTCAGGAGTGAAGGAGCTGTCTGATCTACTGAAGGATCCTCGCTGTCTCCTCGAGAAACTACAGTGAGTTCTTTATTGTAATAATTCATTTAATATTTGCTAGAGAGAGAGAGAGAGAATTTATATTAGTCTTTATATTAGTCATTAATTAAACATTAGTAAACAGTTAATGAATATTTATGAGGCAATGTTTCTAGTTAATTACATATTTGTAAGCAGTTTTTAAATAAAACTATAAATGTTTTATTGATGGTTTATACGCATCTAAATAATAGAGCTGGACCCTAATATTAAGTGTTTACCAAGATCTACTTTATTTATGTGTTAGATTGTACTAAAACAACTATGGCTGTCACCTACTAATTTCCCACTCATAAAATTAATACAGGTTATATATTCTGATATATTAACCCATTAAGACCTGCATGAGTGCCGGCGATCCTATTTGCATATAAACTTTTAAATGTACATAAAACTGAAACCACATAAGATAGAGCAATAACTCTTCTTGCAAATAAAACAAAAGGAACTAGACTAATGACATATGAAACATGCCTCATAGAGACTTTTTTCCCACGAGTGGGTGTGCAGTAAGGCACAGTGGAGACACCCCCCAGCCAAATCCCGGCCTCGTACACACCATAACCAGCAGCCCACCCAACAGCCCTGGACGAAGAGACTAGACCTCCATTCCTAAATGTAGTGTATCTTTAAAGGTGATGTATGGGGCACAGGGGGTGGTCGGCCCCTCTCTGATGCCCTGAAGATATTCAGTGTCCAACAAAATTAAAACGGAGGGTCCCCAACTTGGGGTAGGACAGAGGGGCAATACGCCACCCTGCGCCCTCGAAAAAATGTATCGGGAGCCGATGCAGGGTCTGGTAGGAGCCAGGTCCCTGACTGGCTCCAGCGAAGTGCTGTCCATCCAGAAGCAGCACTGCCCCCTGTCCCAGGGGATACGAGAGAACCACCAAGAGGGACGCGGGCATCCAGGTAGTAGCTGCCCCCCCTTCATACTCACCCAAACCCACATATACGCGCACACACTCACCCATCCGCCCACACAAACACATTTAATATGTTTAAGCATATCCGGTTCCAAATTTTGAAAGCAGTGATGATTTTAGAGCTTATAAACGGTAAATCTGCTATTATGATATCTTTGCAAAATGTCTGTTCAATGTCAAGCCAGGGGAGATCAGCTGGACTAGAATGAATCCATTGATGGACAAATACACTACAAGACCCAGGAATAATCTTATTACAGTTAAAACTGTAACAAGGCAGGCGAGCAAACACACCTTAAAGTTTGGGCTTCTTAAAATTAGATCACTTGCACCCAAAGTGCTCATAGTCAACGAGATAATCACAGATAATAATCTTGATGCACTCTGTCTCACTGAGACCTGGATAAAACCAAATGAATACATTGGTCTCAATGAGTCAACTCCGGCAGGTTATTTATATAAACATGAGCCCCGTCTGACTGGTCGTGGAGGTGGAGTAGCCACTATTTATAGCACCGTCCTTAACGCTAATCAGAAATTAGGATTTGCGTTTAAATCATTTGAAGTGCTTGTTTTGAACACGGTTCTCTTAGACAGGACTAAAAAACACGTATTGACTCTCGCTCTGGCCACTGTTTATAGACCCCCAGGGTCTTACGTTCAGTTCCTCCAGGAGTTTGCTCAATTTCTCTCTGATCTCATGGTCAGTTTTGACAAATTACTGCTTGTGGGAGATTTTAATATTCATGTAGATGAACCAGGTGATGCCCTTGGAATATCGTTTATAGACCTACTAAATTCATGTGGGGTTCAACAAAACATTTCCGGACCAACTCATCGTCTTAATCACACATTAGATTTAATAATATCCCATGGATTAAACGTCAGTGATATAAACATTATACCTCAGTCTGATGATATTACAGACCATTATCTCGTCATGTTCACATTACCAGTAGAGCAGAATAGTCGCGTCTCACATCGTTATAGACTCGGTAGGACTATTGTTCCATCAACTAAGGACAGATTCATAAGTAACCTGCCCGATCTGTCTAATTATCTAACTACACCCCGAAACCCGAATGATCTAGACGAATTAACTAACATGTATAAGCTGACGCGTGGAGGTATGCCTTTCCATAGAAATCTGGAGAAACCCTTTTAAGTAGAGGTGAGTAATTTAGTTGTACCAGATCCGACAGCCTGGGTGAGAATTCAATGCCCAGATATTTAAAATTCCCCCATTTAAAAACTGGTGGAAAAGGAGGTGTTCTGAAGAACCGTGTTGAGTGGCATAACTGTTGATTTCCCCCAGTTTACAGAGTATTCAGAGACAGCTGAAAATGATTCAATAACATTAATAGCTGCTGGAAGAGAGAGATGTGGATGAAGGAGAAATAATAACACATCTTCTGCATAAAGACTTATTTTGTGATGTATATTTTTTGTACTTATTCCAGTAATTTTAATGTTTTGCCTAATTGCTTGCGCCAGTGGTTCAATGAAAATAGCAAATAGTGAGGGAGAGAGTGGGCAGCCTTGTCTGGTTCCTCTTTGAAGGTTAAATCTAGATGAAGTTTGTTCATTTGTTCTAACTGACGCATTCACAGAGCTATAATTGGGATCCATTCTATAAAAGAGTGACCGAA
This sequence comes from Danionella cerebrum, assembly GCA_007224835.1. NCBI lineage: Eukaryota > Metazoa > Chordata > Actinopteri > Cypriniformes > Danionidae > Danionella > Danionella cerebrum. Next base: position 49,655 of record SRMA01025923.1, on the reverse strand, counting down.
TCCAAATTTATGGTTTTGTTGCAATTAGAATTTCCAGTTAACTCTATCAAAAGCTTTTTCTGCATCTAGAGAGATAATGGCAGATTCTAGATTTAGGTTGTTTGCTAGATCGATCAGGTTAATTAGTCTGTACATATTATTTGTTGAGTGTCTACCCTTGATAAAAGATTATTTTTAAGTCTACATTTATATTGTAGGGTCCTTCCCTGGTTTTAGGAGTAAACTTATGAAAGCTGCATTCATGTTTAATTGTACTTTACCTATCTTAATTTCATCCACCATTTTACTTAAGCTAGGTTCTAGTAGGGCTGGGCGATATGGACCAAAAGTCATATCCCGATATATTTAAGCTGAATATCGATATACGATATATATCCCGATATTTTTATCAAAAAGTGAGAGCAATTGTTTAGTCACAGTCAAACCCAAATATGACATTTCACAAGTAGTTTTATTTAAACTGGCCGGATGAAACAATACACAGCTGTTCCCTTGTTTTTGGGAATAAAATATAAATATATTTGAATACGCAAATAAAATATAAAAATCTAAAGTTTGTATAATGCTGTACATTCATAAATTATTAAAATATTCAATGCTGTAAGCAACTTAGGCGATTGCATTCTTTTAAACTTTTTAAACAATATTTATAGTTTTACAATGTGTTACAAGTAAATTTGACATCTACGCGGCATATAAGCAAAATAAAAATTAAAACTTTTTCACGAGTAAACATTTTATGTGAACTCTCATTGGCTTAGTCTGTGTAATCACGTGATTGAATGCGCGTTCACGCAAGAGGGGAGTCGGAATCTGCCGGGGAGTCGAAATATGGCACAACAACGGTACACCGCGGGAAAATGAAGCTTGAAGGGAGCTTTGTGTCGGGGCTGGAGCTTTTGCGGGTTGCGGTTGGCTTGCAGCTGGGGCCTCGTGTTTCACACACTCTTCATACTGCAGTTTGTGCCACTGTTTTAGATGGTGAAAAAGATTTGTAGTGCTTCCACCCCTGGCTGTAACTTCTTTATGGCACTCCCTACATATGACATGGTTTTGTTTCTCATCAGAAACTTTGAATCCGAACCATCTCCATATTACTGAGCCGCTACTTTTTTGTTTACCAACTAATTTCTCCGCATGCTCAGCAGATGTTGCTTCCTCCATGTTTGTTGAAGAGTGCCGGCGGATTGTCTGCTCCAGAGTCCAGCCCCTCCCTGCTCTGTGCCTGAAAGAGGAGGGGCGTGGCCAGGGGCGCTGAAGTAGTGCTGAGAGCTCCGGGTTAAAGCAGTTTGCTGGAGCAAGGCTCACAGCGCAGTTTGAACTACGCAGCCTATATCGATATATGCGATATGGTCAAATTTCATATCTCGTTTAAAAATATATCGATATATTTTTAATATCAATATATCGCCCAGCCCTAGGTTCTAGCACTTGCCAAAACTCTCTGTAGAACCCTGGTGCTTTTTTATTTCGCAGATATTGGTGATTTCTACCTGTTCATTTGATAGTTTTGGTAATTCCTGAATATTTAAGAACTGTTCAATTTCAACACATGGGGATGGGGTAATTATAGATAGAGATGATTTGAGTATTTAGATTTTTATAATATTCCCTGAAGATATCATTAATCAGTCCCTCAAGGATTTTGCGGGATTTTTCTGTGATTGTTGTGGCCCAAAATACTGAATTTGTGGCAGCTTTTTGAAAAAAATTTTGACGGATTTTTTCTCAACAGCATTGCATTATCGCAGTAAGTTATAAGTTCTTATTGTTTTCCCATTAGAATTTCTCTGATAGTTTGCATATGGCTTTGTTAGTGTGTGTTTTAGCAAGGTATGAAAATGAATGAATTTGTTGGTAAGTGTAATGTATTTGCGCTCATGCCTGCTTTCTCTGTTAAGGAAGTCCTGTGTGAAAATAAAATGCCGTGTACAGTGACGTGGTACAAGTCGCGGTAATAAGATGAAATTGCTTCCAGCAGTCGCAGTCAATCACCTTTCCTGTGCTCGCCAAATTCTCTGTATCCCGGCCACAAAAGCGCATCAAGCGAGCACGCATTCTGCTCTGCTGAATAATGATTTTGTCAAGCATCTAGTTCTCTTTTATAAGTGAAACAATCATCTCTCTGTTTAATGTGATGAATTGTATCAAGGAGAGACAGAGACCTGTGATCTTGTTTATTTCACTAGTTTCTCATATTTCATACAAATAAATAATAATAAAAATATATGTTTTATTTGACATATGGTGAAAACAGAGTAATAATTTTAAATGAAATGAAAAAGTTTTCAAAGACCATGTCTCTTTCTACAGTTTATATTAATTTTCTCTTTCTCTGCGGTTCACTGTGCTGGGATTGTGTTTTGAATAAATACATTTGGCGCAAATAATAAACTTTGTCAAATTATAGGAATATCGGATAAAACAAGCTTGGATTGTGTACTTTTTCAGACAGGTGATGTAACGCTCTCACACGAAAACGTCAATCTAAATGTCGGGATGCCTTCCGTTTTTCAAACAATTATAGCAGGGGTGTCAAACATACGGCCTGCGGGATTATTTAGGAGAGAGAGCGAGAGAAATGTAGAGAGAGTAGCGAGTTCACTGTGAATAGTATTACAAACGTAGCATTTAAATGAATGCTATGTTTTTAACAATAAATTGCGAATTAATTGCTTTGCTAATAAATTGTTTTTACCCAATTATTTAGTCTTGTGTGTCTCCGCCTCGCAACACTGTGTTAATATGATGGGTCTTTTTTTTCTCGCGGTAGTATACGCGCAGTGAGCAGTGTGGGCGCCCCGTCTCTATGCACCTCTGACTTCGGTTTCCCCGTTAAATGACGGTGATTCGTTCTGCCGGAGGCAAAACCGGTAACAAAATCATCGCTGTTGTGCTGCTAAAAGCTTGTCGTTTTATAAAGTGCAAACTTTCTGAGGCTGAAGTCTCAGTAACTCTTTATTTTAATTGAATGGTTTATTTTATGCTATGTTTATTTAAAACTTCAGCGTAATGTTGCTTAAGTCCTTTAAAAAAACATTACAGGAGAGTTATTCCATCTAACCCACTGTTTAGTTTTGTAAATTAAACTGGGAGCTCAATATTAAGAGTTTCAATATGAAGTGAAAGGGTTGTTCCTGATATACATTTAGATTTTTTTTGTGAAAATATTAATTCATTTTTCAACCCACTTATTACTTTGTGGAGTCACGGGGGTCTGCCAGGTCATCAGCGAGCCTTGAACAGATAACCTTCTAACTGGAAGGCCACAGTGATACCCACTGCTCCACCATGCCACCTATGGAATTATTTGTTCATCAAAATGTTTTACTTTCAGAATATGGTTCTTTGCTGAAAATAATAATAAGATGTATTTAATGAATGAATCAATTAAGGCACTCAATGATTATTCTACATGATTTGTTTGGTCCGGCCCCCAGAAGCTAAAATTATGCATCATGAGGCCCGCGAGCTCAAATGAGTTTGACACCCCTGAATTAGAGGATTCCTCCTGACTTCCTCTTTCAGCACATTAGCATGGTTCTAGGCAAAGGCGCCTGCCACAAATTCAGAGGGGGCGTCCACTCGATCTCTGAATGTGTGAGTGAGAAAAAAAAACATAAAAAATTAAAGTAAAATCTATCTATTTCCTGCAATTGTAATGATGACATTGCATGTTTGCCAGAGGTGGGGAAATTGTGGAGTGCAGAGACAGACAAGTGATTGCTTTAGCAATACTTTAGCAGTGTTTTAGCTGAGATTTCATTATAAAAATTATATTTATATTGTATATAGTAGTAGAAGCATTGTCTTAGTAGTGGTAGTTGTAGGTTTAATAGTGTTTGTACTGTTTTTACCATGTTATGATTCCGCATTTAAGCATAAAGTGTGTCTTTTTTTTGTATTTAATGTCCTTCTGCTGTTTTTGGCACACTAAAGTGCTAGATTTCAGTGCCAAAACACTTGCAAATAGTGAAATAAAATGTTGAGCGATTGTCAAGAGTAAGATAAGCCCCAGGGACTAATAATTGCCAGATTTTGAAAGTTTTATTTCCTCTGAAAAGAAAAATGGCTAAAAAAATCATACAAACACTATTTTCTGACACAATGATTGACAACAAGACAAGAATACCAGGTAATTACATAATGATAATTATAGTATCATTATAGGTGTTAAAGTGTTAATGAAAATTTTCTCTTTGTCTGAAGGCTGTGGAGCTGCAAGATTGAAGAGGAAAGTTTTGCTGCTCTGGGGTCAGCTCTGAGATCAAACCCCTCACACCTGAGAGAACTGGATCTGAGATATAATGATCCTGGAAATTCAGGAGTGAAGCTGCTCTCTGATCTACTGAAGGATCCTCAATATAAACTGGAGAAATTATTGTAAGTTTTTATTGTTTCATGTTATTTAACAAATATTGAGCAAAGTAACAGTGATTTTTCTTCCTTTTTTTAAGGATTTAACATCAGACTTAGATTCCAAGAGCTTCGGCTACTGAACAAACAGAGGATTCCTGAAGAAGCTCATCTGAAGCCTCCAGAGCAAACTTTTATTTTAAACATTTCACTTGTTCAGAATAAATGATGAAGCAACACAAAACTTGATAAAACCATTCTCTGAAGCTCTGGAGGAACTCTCGAAGGAGTTAGGTGTAGTTCCCCATCAGTCGAACGCAGACATTTATGTCAAAATGTTGACTGTGGGAAATCCCACCTGGGAGGGGTCGAGCCGAATCTATAACGGGCAAATTGATTTGCGAGTGTTGATTAAAGCTTTAATCAGCTGCTCTATAAGAGCAGAGCGTAGCTCTACACTCATCCTGCTTTCTTTCTCGGCGCGAATGGCGGAAGCTCTCTATTTCGAAGCTCAAAGGAAATATCAAAGGTTGCTTACCTCTGCACTTGATGTGCTGTCGCTAGCCCAGATGGCAAAGCCATCTCATCGCTGCACGTCTGATTCACAGCTAGAGCCTGTCAGTGTTCGCAGATTTCTGTCCTATCACATCCATTTTTCCCGATGATGGGCAAAATCTGCATCTCTCCTGGCTGCGATGGATTTATCTCATCGAAAGACGATCACGAGAAGTGTGTGGCGTGCTTGGGCTTCAAGCACGCCTTCTCTGCGCTCGTGAGGTGAGAGTGTTTGCACTGCAATGCTCTGCCGAAACGCACACTGACACAGTACAGGAGGTCCTTTTTCGAGGAGGAGGACGGCGAGGCTTCGGCTTCCGGCGAAACGCTTACTCGGCCTAGTTCCTCTGAGGCTTCAGCTGGCGACGCTAAGACCCTCGCGACATCCCCGTGCGTCCCGTCTGGTCGGCTGAGGTGTCCGGTGTTGCTCCGGCTTCACCGGCTTCTCAGTACGATCCTGTTGACGATCTGCTATCCATCGCAGCATCGGAAGGGGCCCCTTCTTTGGCGTCTTCGTGTTCAGATCTGCCACCTTACAGGGTCGCAGCTGAACCGGAGCCCGAGGTTACGGCGATGCTCTCCAAGGCCGCGGCGGCTATCGGTTTAGAGGCGCCACGGCCCAAACCTCCAGCCAAGAGTACCGTCGGGCACCGTCGTCCTCAGAGGGTTCTCGGAAGCAGATGAGAGCTTCTTCCCGTCAGAAGCGTCCCTGAGGATGACAACTCGGGAAGATGTGAGATCTTTCGGGGTCAGTCCATCGACCCAACTCCCCCTGGAGAGGCGGGACAGTCCCTCCTTGGCCGATCCCCCTGAGACCGGACATCCTGACAGGGGGGGGGATACAGGCACCAGCGGCCGGATCTATGGGCCCTACATGTATGGCATTTTCGGCCTCGGTTGACCCCCAGCCTCTTCCACCTGCGGTGATGAGGACTTTCGAGCACGCGTTAGCACCCTCCACTAGAGTGTGCTATGCGGGGAAGTGGGGTCGGTTCATCAAATGGTGCTCTTCCCACCGGGAAGATCCAAGGATTTGTCCTATCGGTATCGTGCTGACCTTCCTCCAGGAAGGGTTGGATCGGGGACTGTCCCCTTCGTCCCTTAACCTCTTAAGCCCGAGAGTCCCCGGTACCGGGGACTTGCCCCCTTGTGCGTTACATTTTCACTCATAGCTCACTAACCCTGAGAATAACCCACACATATTAAATACTGTTGTGTTCAGCGGAAACTCCTCTAAAAACGTATCTAATTCAATTTCATATTCGTGAACCACAGCTCGAACGCCATGCAAATAAACAACAACATAGCCGGAGTATAATTCATGACCACGTTTTTGTTTATGTGCGATATGTATCCACAATATAAACGGAAACACCAAAACCATTACATTAAATGAAAGCTAACAACCAGCTGAATCCAGTGATATGCAACTCATTTACATTGCATGAAGTATTTCAGAGCAGGGAGCGAAAGTTCCACGAAAAAACGCCAGCGAAAACCAAGCAAGCATGTAAATCTTGTCTTACCTTTGCCGTTTTTTCAACAAAAAGTTATTTCCATAGCGATAAAAGTCCGTTTGTTGTTATGTCCGGTCGATAGCTTCGCGCAAACGCCATTTTTGATTATTTCTGTAGCTCTGTGGCGTCATGACGTCACCAAATATGGAATGACTCCCCGTGCGTAAGAGGTGGTCTCTCCACGCTGCGCGTCGTGTGATTCGTCGGCGATCCCGTCAGTCTCAAAATGGTTGTCATCATTGGCTGCCTCAGAATCAGAGCTTTCCAGCGATATATAGAGCTCCCGGATTGGACAGATGGTCGGGGGGTAGGGACACGCAGAAGCTCGACGTCGAAAGCGTTTGTGAATGAAAGGTTCCCAAAAGCGCAGCAAGATGGGGTAAATGAGCTTCCACCCCCCTTTTACAGTGTTTCTTTAGGAGTTTTTTTTGCTGAAATCATGTCCCGTAAGCAAGAAAAGAAGACTATGAACGTAGCTGAAGCTTTGGACAAGATTTTTTCCATATTTCAATTATTGTGCCAAATTGTGCCAAACTGTGCCAACATGGATTACGCCTGAACTTTGTTCAATCAAAACCTTTACAGAATATTAGTTTCTTGTAGTATGAACACCAAACTTGCTACAGATGTCCTTGACATGTAGTGGTTACAATTGATTGTGTTTATTTGCTTCGTTATAAGTAAAATAAGGAGATATTGGAGGAAACATGTGTTTTTTTTTTAGGCGGAGTTCATTTTTTGGCCATTCCAACATCAATTACTCTTACCCAGTGTTCTTGACTGTCAAATTAACTCATCCACACCACTCCCCAAGAACCTATCTTCATTTTGATACCAAGATTTGCAGTTTAGGCCTTGTAAAAGCTGAGAATTGCCTAAAAAAGTAAAAGTATAGGATTTTCGGAAAATAGGCCTTAGGGCTTAAGAGGTTAAGGTCTACGTTGCGGCGATCTCCTTCTTCCACCTAAGGGTTGAAGGGAAATCAGTCGGCAGCCACGAACTGACGCTGAGATTTCTTCCGGGACCAGACGTTGCAGGCCCTACCCCGGGAGGAGGCAGACCCAGCCCTGGGTACACTCTGTCGTGTACCTGGACAGAACTGTGAGTTCCGTATCTCCCAGCAGCTCTTCATATGCTACAGTGGTCAGCAGAAGGGGTACGCTGTGTCCAAGCAGTGGATAGCACACTGGATTGTGGAGGCTATCCAGTTGTCTTACTAGGCGAGTGATATACCCTGCCCTCTAACAAAGCTGAAGGCCCATTCCACCCGTGGCATCGCCGCTTCGTGGGCATTAGGTAAGGGGGTCTCACTCGCCGACATATGTAGAGCTGCGAGCTGGTCGACACCCCAAACCTTCATCAGGCATTACTGCCTTGACTTAGGCGCTGTGCCTTCTGAGTGGTGGCAAAAACCTGTAGGCACAGTTGCGGGTAAAACCAATGGACACACATCCCCATGGGTTTGTCGAACATCCGTTCCCTTATCACCAACTTCCGTACCGATGAGGGCTCTGACCCGGGACCTAAGCACCACAAGGACCCCTGGGTCAAGGATGTGCTGCGCCTGCAGGTTCCTAGTCCTGCAGGAAGGAACTTTTTTTGGTGAACTCCACCCCCACCCCCACACGGCATCTGGCTGATGCGGAGCAGCCTGCTCTGCTAGGTTCTGGAGAAGATTTTGCCGTTGAGACTGATCCCTACAAAACTCAGGCCGGACTTGCGGACCCCCCCCCCCCTATTTGGTTGGCCCAATCCGTGTATTCCATACAAAGCCCCTGTTTAGGTGTGTTTGTATCACCCCATTTCTGTTACCTCCCCTACTTGAGTGGAGAACACTGGCTGTCCGTTCCCGCCCCCTTTTTATAGCCGGTGGGACATTATCTGCTTGCAGGACGCCCTCTTCAGGTCTCAATGCAAATCCCCGCGTCCCCCTGTTCCACATCAGGGGTGCACTCCTTCTGGTTGCCCTGCGCTGATCAGCAGAGTGCAACTCACCTCGTAATATCTATGTCCGGGTTAAGGGGCAGAAGGAGTTTTCCCGGTCAGGCACCTGACTAACACCTAACCTTCACAGCCTAGAGTCGGCCTGGCTGGAACTGAGGCAAGGCTCTTTCTCCTTAAGGAGTTCCCATAGTCATCGTTTCGACTGAAAGGGAACGTCTAGGTTACTTTCATAACCCCAGACGTCCCCTGGCCATGTACTTCAAGTCGCTGATCTGAGGTGCTGTAGAGGTAAGTGGTATCGGCTCCTCGGAAGAAAGCAGAATGAGTGAAGAGCTGCGCTCTACTCTTATAGAGCAGTTGATTAGTTAATCAACTTCACTCGTAAATTAATTTGCTCATTAAATAGTCGGCTGCACCCCTCTCAGGTTCGGGATTCTCCCATAGTAGAAACATCAACAATAGTCTGCGTTCCCTCCTTCATGGAATGGGGGTTACGAAAGTAGCCTAGACGTTCTTGTGTTCATCTGAGAATCAACTTGATCAAAGCAGTAACTTTTTGTTTATTTGTTGTTTATCTGATCCTCTAAGAAATGCGTTTAAATGTTTGCAGATCTGTTTTTGTTGTACAGTTGTAGGAAAACAATTTGTTTTAATGATGTTGGCTGCTACGTCCTGGAGCACAATCTTTATAGGTGCAAGCACATCATGCCACTGCTCTATCACAAAAGCAGGTTTGAAATTTGAAAGACATGATTCTAGAATCATCTTGTTTGATTCTGGAACATAGCTGAGAAAGCAGTCCACAAGACTTAAGGGCTATCTGTTGCAGCATTACAGGTGCTATTTTTACAAGCAGCTACGCCTCCTTTAGCCAATTACAAGCAATGATCCTCCCAATGCTTTCCCATCCTGCTATTCCAAAACTCACAACACCCCCTTTATCAATAGCCTTTTCCACTTGTCAGGAAGAATGACAATGACTTTCACAAATATGTGCAATAAGCTGTCGAAAGGCCTGCCCGCAATGAATGACCAGAACTTTATTCGTTCTTTCATGCTGAAGAAATGTCTCTGAAGTTTTCAATTGGAGAAGGAACAAAATATGATTCTCGTAAAGAAGTAATGTGCCTGCAGCTCAGAAATGTGTCCATTGTTGAATGTTACTATGCCGCTGTCCTCCACATTAACCAGCTCTGGATGTGTGGCTTCATCAATCTCAATCACATTTGAAACATTAATCATGCTAGAAACGGGGTCAAGCAAAAAAAATCCCAGCCGATGCATCATTTAGATCTGTGCTTACATTGTCAGCAATCAGGAGACCAGGAAACGTGTGCGCTCAATTCAGGTTGTCTGGCAGTATATCACTAGGGATGATGTTTTTGGTTGTCAAGTAAACTGAGTCTGGAGTAGAAACATCCAGAGCCACAGTGTACAGGTGTGTTCAGGAAATGGGCTACAGGTGCCGCATTCCCCAGGTCAAGCCACCAAATCAGCCAAAGAAGCACCTGACCTGGGCTAAAGAGAAGCAGCACTGGACTGTTGCTCAAATTTTGCAAGTCATTCGGAAATCAAGGTGCCAGAGTCTGGAGGAATACTGGGGAGAGGAAAATTACAAAATGCCTGAAGTCCAGTGTCAAGTACCCACAGCCAGTGATGGTCTGGGGAGGCATGTCAGCTGCTGGTGTTAGTTCACTGTGTTTTATCAAGGGCGGGGTCAATGTAGCTAGCTATGAAGAGATTTTGGAGCACTTCATGCTTCCATCTGCTGAAAAGCTTTATGGAGATGAAGATTTGATTTTTCAGCATGAACTGGCACCTGCTCATAGAGCCAAAACCACTGGTAAATGGATTACTGACCATGGTATTACTGTGATTGGCCTGCCAACTCTCCTGACCTGAACTCCATAGAGAATCTGTGGGATATTGTGAAGAGAAAGTTGAGAGACGCAAGACCCAACACTCTGGATGAGCTTAAGGCCGCTATCGAAGCATTCTGGGCCTCCATAACTCCTCAGCAGTGCCACAGGCTGATTGCCTCCATGCCACGCCGCACCAAAGCACACATATCTGCAAAAGGATTCCGACAAAGAACTAAGTGCATAACTGAACGTAATTTTTTGAAGGTTGACTCTTTTTGTATTAAAACCCTTTTCTTTTACTGGTCAGATAAAATATGGTATTTTTTTTTGATGAGCTGTTAGCTGATTAGCTAATGTTTTTAATGAGCTGTATTCCAAAAACATAATTATTAAAACAAAAAAAGGCTTGAAGTACTTCAGTTGTGTGTAAATGAATCTGAAATATATGAAAGTTTAATGTTTATCAGTACATTACAGAAAATAAAGAACTTTATCACAATATGCAATTTTTTTAGAAGAAAAAAATACTAAAGTATAGACCTATACTTTTTTCAGCAATTTTGTTCGTGTTTTTAAGTTTCTTGTTGTCACCTCTGCTTTTTGCTAGCTTAATTATCAGTTGATCAAAAACTTTCGGCTTCTGGGATCATGTTCTTTTCGTCTGCAAAAGCCATGACCTGCCAGCCGATAACCATAAGATGGGCAGATATTTCTTCAGCTGTTTGCAGTCGATCTGGGCAAAGATATATGTTAAAGCACATAAGGTACGTTCACATCGAACGCGGTTCGCGCGGAAAAAAAGCGCTACTCGCGAGTGAATGCACGCGTGCTTACTTTCCGTTTGATCGCCCGATCCGCGCGGCAGAGCCGCTGAATGCACTCATGACATTCCATTCAGGTGTTGACTGGAATGCGCGGATCAGTGGGAGGAGCTACAGGTTCAGCGGTGGTTTGGAAAATGGCGGACGGGATTGTAAAGTTAATAGGTGCATTCGACTTCATGCAGCGCTGCGCAGACCGATCGGCGGCAGGGTTGCCAGGTCCCAGAAATATTTCCAGCCCAATGACAACTCAAAATCCGCCCAAATGGAATGAAAACTAGCCCAATTTTTCAGTGTCCAATCAGATTAGACAACTGCTGGATTCCCACAAAGGGCCTTAAAATAAATTTATATAAGTTTAAGTTTAAAGTATTGGCATTTTGTCTAACCCAAATTCTTAATCGCACACATTGTGTTTTTTTAATAGACAATCTCATACAATAAAGGTGAAATAAGAACATGTGCTCTCTGAATTTTTTTTTTGACCCTAGTCAGAAGTACCTACTTGTACTTGTTCATCCACAGACAACCGAACCGACGCTTCTGACTACAACGCTCTCAAGGAGTGACGTGATGATGATGATGCTTGATTGGTGATATCAAAAGCACATGTGGCGCGCGCGCCTATTTGCGTCTCGCAAGAAGCAGCGTTTGTTGCCAAGTATTCATTCCCGGGGATCAACACCCACTAATAAAAGGTTCCCTTTTATCTTTGTCCACAATTATTATTTATTATTATTATTATTATTATTATTATTTTTGCGGCCGCGGTACATTATAAATGTAGCCCAAAAAACCGCAACCCGCAACTCCGTATTTTTTCCCGCAACTCCTTTTCTAAAATAGCCCAATTGTGCGGGAAAACCGCTACCCTGGCAACCATGATCGGCGGCTGACTTGAAGTAGTGCATGCCGGTTAGAAATTCTGTCCGACTTGAACCGGCGCTGACGTCACGTGACGTTCACGTGTGGCATCAAAGTAACGCGAGAGCGTTTCGATAACAGCTGGCTTGCTCAGCCAGAGCAGCGTTTTAGGAGCGACTGCGCCAGGATATGATGACGTCACAGCTTCTCATGATTGGCCACATTCACCACATGACGATGATCACGCGTGTTTCGTGCTTCAATCCATTCAATTGCATAACAAATCAATTTGCATGCCATTTCGTAAATAGTTTACGATCTTTTGACTGCATTACATTTTTTTCCCTTGAATTATTGTTATTGGATTTGTGCATAAGTTTATTATTGTCCTTTTTTCATACAGACCACCTATAGTATTCACCTGCATGTGCTGCATTGTGCTAGTGTGCATTGTCAATTGAAAAATACAACATTCAGATCACTTTTATACACTGGTATAAATTATAATAAAGACATATACATTGTGCTTGTGCATCTATGATTTTTTTTGGTGGTTTTTCTAACCTGCATTTAGCTAACTGAAGGTAAGAGTTAAATGTAAAAAAAAATACATACCACAGAACACAACATAACTACAAAATTATACTACATAACTACAAACTGAATCAAACTACAAAAAACCACAGCCTAATTCCTTATAATGTGCAGGCCATTCATGTTCAATGTTTTTAGTTTATTAAAACTTGTTTATGCCATAAATATCACATACATTCTAGACCACAAAAATTACAAACAGACAACCACTTAAATCAGACAAATTGAAATCTGTTACGAGTTAATCTGTTAAGCGCACATATATGTTCATTCTGCTGCATTTCTTCCAACAGAAAAGGTATTTCTATAACTTCCAGTTCATCTGCGACAAAGTAGGCAAACGTCATGTTTCAGGAAGCAACGAGATTCCCAACGTGTCCGACTTGACGGCTCCGTTTTCAGCTCCTCCCCGGCTACTTTCGGCTAATCTCGACGATCGGTCTGCGCAGCGCTGCATGGGCTCGAACGCACCTATTATCTGCATCACTAAGCTTTGAAATGCTCCAAAACATCAAAAACGTGTTCGGGGCTGTGACTAGGAGCTTAGAATCCTACAAAGAGGCACCCTGCTCGGTGTGGTTCACCAACATTTCCACAGGAGCTTCAGTTTGAACCCCAGTCGCGTTCAGCGGGAGCTTCGACTGATCCAACCCCAGGTCCTAAGCTGTTGCACGGGCAGCTCCAGCAGGAAACCCGCGCGTCTGTCTCTGGTCAGTATTCATGATAAATTCTGTGTAAATAATGACCAAGAACCTCCTAACCTAACGAACGGACGGGACTTTAATAAAAAGATAAATAACTTTCGTTTTTAACAATTAAAACAACATGTTAAAAATGCTGTAATCATATAATGTAAATACTGTATTTGTTTAATATTAAAAATTTAGATTTATACAGTACAATATTGTATTTCTAAGTAATCTCAAATGAACTATAGATTCACTTGGTTCTTGTGAAGCGATAAATTGTATTTAACAGTGGTTTTCTTTAGTTTTTATTACACTATACTCATTTATTAAAGTAAAACATAACTTATAGTTGTACTTGTGGTGAATATATATTCCACAGCAACATCAGAATTACCAAAAAATGTTAACCTTAAAATACTTCACTGTAGTACAGTTAAAACAGTGCATATGTAAATGTTAGGGTTTTTTTTATTGCTAACTTTGAATAATAAAACTTGTTAAACAGTGGATTGAATGTAATACTGATGGTGAAACAAATAAATCAGAGCAAATGCTAAATACAGGTAAAGTTTTAAAGATTAAACAGTAATGATGATTTTGGATACACCAGTGTACTGCAAACACATTTGCTATCATGGATCTGCAATCAGTTCTGCAACTAAAGTTCTGTTCTGTCTTCTCTCCTTCTTTCATATTGACGGTGGAGACTCCAACCTGGTCATCAGCAGCATCTTCATTGCTGGTATTTCCTGAGATTCCAAGATCGTCTCGGATGCTGGGACTGCAGTCTGGAACTGTTTGGTAGAGCAGTTTATGGCTGGACTCTTCACTGATGAATGGAGGTCCATCACTGAAGGTTGTTTGGTGGAGGAGTTATTGGCTGTGCTCCTCACTGATGAATGGAGGTCCATCACTGAAGGTTGTTTGGTGGAGGAGTTAATGGCTGTGCTCCTCACTGATGAATGGAGGTCCATTGCTGAAGGTTGTGAGGAGAAGAGGAGTCTCTTTGGAGGTCCTGCTCTGCTTGGAAGCACTGGACGAATATGTTAAAGGGTTTCTCTAGAGCCCAGCTGATGGTTTCATTAAAGCCTTGTTTCGAACTCTCGTGATTTCCATGATTCATGTTATGTTCTTGTTTTCAAAGAATAAATGGAGTCAACCTCCAAATAAAACCCATGTCTCAAAGCTTCTTTCTCTTTACACATCACCAGTCCGATCACACATAGCAAAGCTTTATTGTAGGTGTATTTACAGTACAATATCATTAAAATAAATGTTCAAATGTTTGGAATAAACATTCCGTTTGTAGCAATGAAATTACATTTTATTTACCTTAAATATATGAAAGCACTTTTTTTGATAGTACAGATAGTACTCCCAAAGTAAACATTTAATTACACTCATAAAAATTTTATTATCTATTTTATTACTGTTTAAAAGATCATATTTTATAAGATCCCAATATTTTCTGGCATAAATAATATCTTGCCTTAAAATGGAGGGCTGAAATAAAATAACGAACATGATTAATTCTCTTTAGATTTAAACCTAGTTTTATATATAATTTCTTCCAAGCAAAGTGCTTTTATATATTCTTTTATTATTAAATAAATTTATTAATAAATAAAATTTATTCTTTTAAATTATTATTTATAATAAACTATTATTTATAACTTTAAAATCATGAAGATGATCAGAGAGCTCTGGCAGTTCACGTAAAGTTTTAATGACAGTCCATCACTGTTTTAAATCCAGACGGTCTCCGAGCTGCACACGTCACAGCTACAGCAAGCTCCTGATTGGTCAGCGCGGCGCGGAAAATCTGCCGAAGTTCAATTATCTGAACTCGAGCGATACGCGCGCGGTTCACCCGTCTACTGCCGGTCCGCCTCCTGTGCGCGGCTCACAACACGCGTATCACCCATTCATGTGGCTCAATACGCGCCTATCGCGGCAACCGCGCCGCTCAATTCGCGTTTACCGCTCCGCTGAAGCCTCAGACGCAAACGCGTCTTTGCATTGACTTAACATGGAAACCATCCGCGCTTACCGCGCGAACCGCGTTCGATGTGAACGTACCTATATAATACTTATATATTTGTTTACATTCTTTTACACCAGTGATGAGTAATAGTAGTTTAAAAAATAGACTATTATTGAATTGAAATCAACTGAATATCTTATCCTGATGCATTTTCCGTGTGCAACATTTCTGGACTTCATAAATGTCAGCTATTCAAGAAGACAATAGGTGCGTTCGAGCCCATGCTGCGCTGCGCAGACCGATCGTCGAGATTAGCCGAAAGTAGCCGGGGAGGAGCTGAAAACGGAGCCGTCAAGTCGGACACGTTGGGAATCTCGTTGCTTCTGAAACATGACGTTTGCCTACTTTGTCGCAGATGAACTGGATTACATTTAATGTACCACATTAAAACCACATTACAGTAAATTACTGACATTTTAGTTATTCCATAAAAAAATATTACTCAAATATGCAGCTGAATACTATAGTTGGTCTGTATGAAAAAAGGACAATAATAAACTTATGCACAAATCCAATAAAAATAATTTAAGGGAAAAAAATGTACTGCAGTCAAAAGATCGTAAACTATTTACGAAATGGTATGCAAATTGATTTTTTATGCAATTGTATGGCTTGAAGCACGAAACACACGTGATCATCGTCATGTGGTGAATGTGGCCAATCATGAGAAGCTGTGACGTCATCATATCCTGGCGCAGTCGCTCCTAAAACGCTGCTCTGGCTGAGCAAGCCGGCTGTTATCGAAACGCTCTCGCGTTACTTTGATGCCACACGTGAACGTCACGTGACGTCAGCGCCGGTTCAAGTCGGACAGAATTTCTAACCGGCATGCACTACTTCAACTCAGCCGCCGATCGGTCTGCGCAGCGCCGCATGAAGTCGAACGCACCTAATGTTTTTGTCAACGTCAGTTTCATTCCGATTGATCTGTGCTGCCATCTAGTGGTGCAATGAACAATGCATCAATTTGAATTTAACTAATAATTACCATGACGTGATCATAATTTTTTTGTTGTTATTTTTTTACGTTTTGTGACAGGACAGATTTTATCCTCTGCCTGTGCACGGATCATATGTGTCGGCTCTGCACTGCGCTGAGTGACTGCTGTGAGAACCAATCAGCAGTACGGGGCGGCGTTCTGACAACATTTGAGTGACGGTCGTTACCGGGAATCAGAAGGCTTCCTGCTGATTACCCAAGGGCTGTTTAGACCAATCAGGGATGGTGCGCGGTGTATTTTAGAACGCCATTGGCCACGGCTGAGCATGCGCATCTGACTCGCGCCGTGCCGGTCTGATTTTGTTTACACTATCGAGAGGTAGGTGCTGGTTTCCAGCAACTTTCAGTATAATTCCGCTATTCTCCTCACTGAAGGAATTGCTCATTTTAGGATGCTGTGAGGTTAATGCAGGAGCTGGGTTTACTCCTCGGGTGGCTGCATACGATCTCGGTAGGTCATTTATATGTATGCGTTCTCTTATGCCTTAAATGCGGTACTTAGCGGCTTGTAGCTCAGATGTCCCTTTTTGCATTTTTTAACTCTAGAGAGATCAACGAGCTTACGCTCATATTTATTAAGGAGCATTTTGGGATAATCCCTCGGTGAGTTGCGTTGTGCTTTCCAATGAACAGTATCCGTGATACCTAGTAATAGTGCTTTGTTGTGCATTTCAGGATATTGCCCTCTCCCTCTCTACTCTCTTTCTCTGCGTTCGTTTTTTTTTACCTTTTACCCTGCTTCGTCTTCACCATCGTTGGAGTGCAATTTATATAGAGATCTCCCTACGGAGTTGGTCGAGCGGTCTGAGACCTTGCTGGGAGCTTCCCTTTATTCTCCATGCTGCACTACTGTTAACTCTGAAGCTTCCAAGAACTTTACAAGAGCCGACTGGTTCACGGGCTCACCGAGAACCTCCCCATTGCTGCACTTCACTGGAACTGGGATTGTGCTTCAGTTCTCTCCGGTCAAACCCGACTGGCTTTTAGAGTGTGCCTATATTGCACCCGGCTGCCAGTGCAACTGAGCGTTTTTAGTAAAGTGTGTGTGTGTGCATGTGTGTTTTAATGCGTGTGTGTGTGTGTGTGTGACTTCACTTAATTGCAACCTGGCCAGGTGGGGTGGCCTTCTCTAACACCCCTTTTAGACCTTTTTCTGTGTTCATTGTGAGCGTGTGTTTTAAAAATAGTGAGTGTATTATTGTGTGGGATTTGTGCAATATTGTGCTGACTTGACCATCCATCACTGTGGCTCGAACATTGCCTGACTTTTTCTCTCGTGTTTACAGGAGCTGAAGGGACCCCACGGGTGGAGGAACTTGATTGCGGTGCACTCTTTAGTGGTGGTGGTGCTTTCCTCGGATCCGTAACTTGTGCTGTGACAACACTGGGGTTAAGGTGCTTGTGAGTGTGTGTGTGCGTGAGGCCCAGCCCAGTGGGTACCTTCAGCCCTGTTTTCCCGGTTGCTGTTTGTGTTCAGGCCGCTGAGGAATTGTGCAATATTCTCGTAATTTTTTAGAGTATTTAATAAACTTACAATTTTATCAACCGTGATCCTCTGTCTCTGCCTAATGCTTATTTAGTGTGATTTATCTGCGTGCCTTAGACCTCTTGTACTTCCTGGGTGAAAGTCCCAGGTGGCGTTGTCGGTTTCTTCCTTATCAATTTGCATTTAAGCCTTAATCAATAAATAAATCTTAGTTAAATAACCCAATTATATTCATCTACCTCTCCATTCCCGAGAACTCGCCACAGTTTCATGATTGTTTTAAGCTAGGATGCACAACGCATAGGTAGACAAATACATGGGGGTATCCATGTTATGATGAGCATTCTAGCTTAAAACGAATGAGAAAATGTAAAAACACATGATCGTGATGAAAAACGTTTCCAGTTTTTTTTAAGCTATGATGCTCATCACATCATGGATAAACATAATCTAACTTGGTTAAACCTTTAAATAAAATGCAACTTCACAGTAATTTAGCCTATAATAACATATTTTCCATGCAACGTATATTGTTATAGGCTATATGAAATGGGGTATGACTTTTTATAATTATAAATCGCTCACTTGGAAGGATGCAGTTCTTCACACCTTTCTTACTGGTTGCCTATATTAAGAAAATGTCCTTAAACTATTATTCTAGCAGAGTTCCCGTGTGACAGCAGCTCAAATCAAAATTTGATTTTTAAAGTCATTTTTATACCTGGCAGAACTAGGCTTTCTAAAGATAAGGCGCATGAAAGCAAAAATTTGTAACTACATGAACTAAAATACTGCTCTCAACAAGGGGGTGTGACTTTTCAAAAAGTGTGATTTTATATATATATATATATATATATATAATGACACAGAGAAGTAGACCAAAAGCACCTCAAAAGCTAGACATCATGCCAAGATCCAAAGAAATTCAGGAAGAAATGAGAAGAAAAGTAATTGAGATCCATCAGTCTGGTAAAGGTTATAAAGCCGTTTCTAAAGCTTTGGGACTCCAGCGAACCACAGTGAGAGCCATTATCCACAAATGGCAAAAACATGGAACAGTGGTGAACCTCCCCAGGAGTGGCCGGCCGCCCACAATTACCCCCAAGAGCGCAGAGACAACTCATCTGAGAGGTCACAAAAGATCCCAGGGCAACATCCAAAGAACTGCAGGCCTCACTTACCTCAATTAAGATCAGTGTTCACGACTCCACCATAAGAAAGAGACTGGGCAAAAATGGCCATTTCCAAGACGCAAACCACTCTTAAGCAAAAAGAACATTAAGGCTCATCTTAATTTTTCATAAAAAGAACATTATACCAGCAGTAAAATATGGTGGTGGAAGTGTGATGGTCTGGGGTTGTTTTGCTGCTTCAGGACCCGGAAGGCTTGCTGTGATCGATGGAAGCATGAATTCTACTGTCCACCCAAAAATCCAGAAGGAGAATGTCCGACCATCTGTTCGTCAACTCAAGCTAAAGCGATCTTGGGTGCTGCAGCAGGGCAATGACCCAAACACACCAACAAATCCACCTCTGAATGGCTGAAAAAAAACAAAATGAAGACTTTGGAGTGGCCTAGTCAAAGTCCTGACCTGAATCCCATTGAGATGCTGTGGCATGAGCTTAAGAAGGCGGTTCATGCTAGAAAACCCTCAAATAAAGCTGAAGTACAACAATTCTGCAAAGATGAGTGGGCCAAAATTCCTCCAGAGCGCTGTAAAAGACTTTTTACAAGTTATCGCAAACATTTGATTGCAGTTATTGCTGCTAAAGGTGGCCCAACCAGTAATATATATACAAAGCTGATTTTGATAAACTATGATCGTTGAGCAATTTAAAGGCAGAGCTAAACCAATCAATGGCCTTCTTAATTCTTATTCCTCTGCGTTTGTCTCTTAGAAAGATTAAAACACAAGCTTCAATTTGTGACCTGTAAGGTCCTCAATGATGTTTCTCCACTTTACCTTTTAACAATAAGATCAATGCTTCAATTCTTTGCTCCTCTGCTGTTCTGTGGCTGGAGCCCTCAGAAGGATGGGAAGGCCTTAACTTTTTGGCTCCCATGCACTGGAACAGGCATCCAGACTGGGTCCGCACCAGTTCATCACTTCATATCTTTAAAATCGTGCTGCAGTTAAAGCTCTAGGCATCTCTGCCTCAATGCACTCGTGTCTTCCTTCTCTCAACTATTGCACAGTTTAATATTCATTTTAATTCGTATGATGTCCCAACGCCTATGAATATATTGAAGCGAGTGGCTGCACAACACTTGAGTTTTTCATCATTTTTAATGAAAAGGTGGTCTCAGTCAAAGCTTTTAAAACTGCAGTGAGGCCGACCATTGTTCCATCATCATCATCATCATCATCATCATCATCATCATCATCATCAATTTTTTATGGTGATTTTCAACATTTCAAACCTCTCTCTCACAGCCGTAGGACATCGAGTTATTTAAAACCCCTTATTTATTGAAATTATGTCTGGTATTAATACTGTCCATGCAAAATGGCAGTATTATATCTAGAATCGTGCAGGAAGTTGTGCAGTCACTGTTTAAAAAACACAACATACTGGCCAATTAGAGGTCAGTTACACTGGCCAAATACAATAAACTGGTTTGCAAACAGTTGATCTGTATTTAACTGAGCACAATGCATTTAGGAAAAAAGGAATCTGGTTTTACAGCAATGCACAGTACGGAAACAGCACTCTGAGAACAATGTGCTGCTGGTCTTCCTTCATCCAACTGCAGCATTAACAGTCGACCATGAGACCCTTTTATCAAGATTCGACTGGGATGATGTCAATACACGATCCACAAACATCATGGATTACGTCCTGGTTTCCCTGTACTGTGTAATGGAAACACTTTATGGCAAGACGTTTTAAAAAGTAAAAAACGTGGCTACAAATTTAGTGACAACTTTAAAAACTGCAAATATCATATTTTAAACTATCTTTAAAAAAAAATGCATAGTGTAAACAGAAGAAACATGTGACGAGTCAGTTACTAAATTCACCAAAACCCATTCAGTAAATATTACTAAATCCACCAAAACCCAGCTTCATACATTTTGCTCGAGGGCCAGTGTACATTGATTTTCCTTGCAAGTGTGTGCACAGTGATGCAAATAAGTGTGGTGGAATGTACATTTTTCTGATAAACGAGAAAGAAGATGAATCGTTATTTCCAGCAGGTTGATCATATGACTTTCATAGCCACGATAACTTAACGTACCTCATAACAAAAATGTGCTTTAATGCCACATCCACCAGCAGATTCCACTTTCTTTCACGCACTTCGTTTTTATCTATGATGTTTTATGTAAAGTGTTTTTATTGCGACTCCACCAGGTGCAGGGAAGAATCTGTGACATTTTGCAAATTGTGCAAATTTGCGGATCGCGTACTGACTGTGGGTGTTAATGGTGTGGTTCTTGACAAGTATCTAATAGGGTGCATTTGGGGTTCCTCGGTGTTCAGTTTTAGGCCCTATGCTGTTCACTGTACCACCAGAGCCCAAACTATGTTGATGTATAACAGGCGCAATGGTGAAGTTCTATGGAATTAATTTTGTGCTAAAAAAAAACAAATATAATTTAGCTAAAACGAACAAAAAAAAAATGATTACAAAGAAAAAAATCATCCGGAAAACAAAAATAATCAAGTAATTACCATAAAAACCAGTATTGATTTTAAATAAACGCTCTCAACATCTTTGCTTTCACTTTCTAACTTTTCGTTTATGATTCTCAAAGTTTGTCATTCTGGCACAAATCTCCCATGGGGCAGACATTACAGTAGTTCGCACTCATTGGCTAGTACGCTTTGGATTGGCAGCTCAATGAACCCTGTTAGGTGTGCATCAGGTAAACAGAGTTCAAGTCTCATACTGCAGTCCTTTTGAGTCTCACACATCATTCCAGTCTGGCCTGATGCCTTTTCAAATATAAATAAGATTAAATAACTTTTTAATAATTTCGACTCCATTTCACACCGTGTTTGAAAGTGACTGCAGACATCTCCAGAGGTTTTCCTGGTGGACTTACCATCCTAACTCCATCCGGAAAACAGAAACCACTTCAAAATGTAACAAAAAAAATCTAAAATCTTTTCTTTAAATTGCAGTCCCACAGTAATACAGCTTAAACTTGTGAGCTTTTTATCCCTCATTTGTGAGTCGCTGTTTTGGATAGAAATATCTGTGAAAGGCTGAGAATGTCAGATATTGATTTCATAAGCCATTATGGTCACAGGGTTCTGCCGGTGCCGGACTATCGGGACGGCATTAAATTTATGTAAAGTTCCTCCTAAACCTACTTCAGTTAAAACAAACAGTGATATCAGATAAAGTTTGAGAGACAATGATGAACACATTTCCACTTTTGGTTGGACAGCCATTTAATCACATTTAGTCACCTGCCCTTAAACATTATGCCATCTCTAAAAACAAGTGTGCTGGGACGCTGAAGAAACCGAATAAAGCTAAACCTGAGCTCAACCTCCCCCTGGTCGCGGCCCACCAAAAGACCCATTCCTCAGCTCATGCCAGAACTTCACCAGCGGCTCCCGGTTCTTCCAGATCAGGTCATTACCGTACTTGATGTACCACCTTTAGAACCGAGAGAGAGAGAAAGAAAGGCAACATGTGAAAACAAGCTACACAGTTCGGTTCTGAAGAAATGTTTTGTTCATTGAAGGGCTGGAGAGCGAAGTAGTGGGTTTGGTTAAGATTACTGGTGTTCATAATGCTGAGAAATAAAGGCAGATACTAATCCACCATGATTTGATTTAAAAGCCTTCAGCGTAAAGAAGCACAAGAAGTAGTGGAAGTATGAAAGAAAGATGTTTGGAACAACCTTCAGCCGATTCCTGTGTACAAGTGTAGCTGGAGGTGGTCACACCAAATCGTTTCAATTCTCTTTTGTTCATTCGGGGCATTGATGAGAATAAACGAGCATCACTTACACTCCAAACAGAAGTCCTCCCAGGTGAGACGCATGATCCAATAACTTCCACCCCAGAAGAAGACCAGTCATGTCAAAAGCAGCAAGAGCCTTCAAAGCCTGCGGAAGACAGAACAACATTATTGTTCCACACTAGATAAACCTCAACTATTTACAAGCTGCACAACAACCTACATTTCCTGCTGTGAAGGTGAACACTGGGAGGAAGATGATTCCCAGTTTAGCTTCTGGCATCTTGGTGCAAACGGCAGCCAGAATGGTCATGATGCTGCCTGACTAAAAGACACAAAGTAAACCTTTCTGATGACTGCATCACATGAATTCAAAAATCACAACAAACACTACATTTGGTCATGAATTATTTTGATTGGTTGATTTAAAGTGTCTTTATAGATTCATAGATAAAGTGGTGCTGAAGAATCCTGGTATGCACCATGTAAGTATTTTATTTTTATTACCCATGCATGGGTAGAATATGTAAATTCAAACTTCTAGATTTAGGCGAGCCTCGAACTGGCAACCTTCTAACTGGAAGGCCACAATGCTACCCACAGCCCGTACAAAAATGTTGAATTTTAATTAAAACAATAAAGTAAATCGTAGCAAGATGGGCATGAGCTTCTTCAGCAGCGAGTGCGGATTAGCAAAAGAAGAGATGGATTTCAGGCAGGCAAAAGTTAAAGGCACATAGGGGTCCTGAAACCAGGAAAAGCTTTCCGAAGACGGTTTAGAAGAGCGCTTGTGTTTCCAATGTTCCCTTTTCCATCTTTGTTGTATTTGTCAACAAAGCTGAAATATCTTTTCTAAGAATGGAGACGGCTTCTCTTCATAAGCGGCTGACAATTCCTCCACTGGGCGAGTGAAACCCGAGAAGTCCCGCCCTCCTCTAACTTTAGCGCTCGCTGATTGGATATTTTCACAAAGGAGCAGTTCATTGATTGGATATTTGCTCACGGATGCGTTTCTTTCCATGACATGTGCCTTTTCACACGTGAAACAAATAAAAAAACGTATAGGAGTTATTCAAATGAAGAACAGAAAAACCGTGTTTCACAAGCGAGTACCAAACCAAGGAGGGTGTACCGAATGGTATTGTGGCATTGTATTGTGTGGCGTCCCCAGTATTCAATATCTAGTGCTCACTGTCTACCCAGTACCGTGTTTACATCATGTTATTTCATATTGGGAACCTTACGCACTGACCACAGGAGAATGTTTCCTTTTACAGCATATTCTTCAAACATTAATTCATTAAACAAACAATGTTGTCTATGTTTTTGCAGAGTGGGTCTCACAAACTCACCGCTCCGAGTGAAGGTCCCAGGCGACCAGTGGCAGTTTTAGAAATGTAACTAACAAAAGATGATATTACACCTTTAGACAAAAAAAAACTAAATTAGGTTAAATTAAAGATTTATTAGTGTTAAATACAATTAGCACTTGGTACCTCCAGAAAGATAAAGAGCCAAAAACTGCTCCCTGCCGAGTATAGAGACGATGCTGGTGGAGAAGGACCATAGCACGTACATGTTAGCCACAAGGTGAAAGACGGAGTAATGGCTAAACGTTGAGAGGATCATGGGTAGGCACCGCGTCTCTGGAATAAAATAATAAAAGATTACCTATCCTGAAAGGATAGCCTGTCTTTTTTACTTTTACCATCTTTAAGTTTTAGGGGACCAGTTGTACTTACTGGAGGCGGGGTCGGACACAAAATACTTGACTAAAAATCTTTGCATTGAAGGAATTCGCCAGCAACACAACACCACTGTGTTCAGAGCTATGAGGCCTACAAGAGAAAGCACAACATTATTACAGAAGTGCTGTACATCGCCAACAAATGTTATAGATCAACCGGTGGAGAAACAGAAAACGTGACTTTGATTATATCAAATAATCTGCATTACCAGCAACATACGTGGACTCAAAAGAGTCTTCATTCAGTATGACCACAGCGAAAAAGTCTAACCTGCTACTGTTTTCTGGCCCTCACTCAGCCGACTCCAGAAGCCACCAAGCTCCGACAAGATCATTATCGCTTGCCTCTGGAAACTGGTCAGCTGACCCCACCAGTTATGCCAGTAGCTCTCACTGTGACCCTGCAGAAAATGAAGAGCTGTGTAATTTATCGAGAACAAAAATAGTTTTTTGAAGTCAGTCAGAACACACCAAGAGTGACCGTATCCTATCTAAGGTGTATGTTTGAAATCTGGAGCTCATTGGATGGATATCCATAAACCGTACAAAGTTTAGAAAAATCCAGGACATACACTTTTTTAGGGACAGGAAGGTTTATTGAAATGACATTCTTAAGACCTCTACACACCGATCTGAAGTTTCGTGCGAGAATGCGCCGTAGGTGCCAAAGAGGGCGCACACATCTAAGCGAACGAATAATGCCAACGAACAAGAGTTTTACTCTGACGTATCGGATTGTTTTTCACAAGGAGGATGACTAATGAAAGCTGGCTCTTTTAATGGCATAAAAGAGCCGCTCAGTGTCTATCATCTTACATTTTCATAGCGACTTCACACAGGAAACGGGAACATTTTTGTCAATGTTATGTGCCTTGGGTCTATTTTAGTTTGATTTCAAATGTTTTTGAAGGTATTTGACTATGTTTTATGTTCAGGAGATGTGTGTCTCAGATGATTGCGTCTTCATCGATGCTGATTGGTGGATGAAAGAGTGCCACTTGTCACTGCGTTAGATGCAGAGCTTCGAGTTCCAGCTCCGTCAAAAACCCCCTCGTTAAAGTTTAGGTCCATTTTTGTTTGAGTAAGATCTCAATTGTTGGTGAATAGTTTGTTTCTTTTGCATTAAATAATTTGTTAATTGTTTGGGAAATGTGGTGGGGAAGATCTAATTTTATATCTTTTTGTTAGGAAGTGTAGGGAAGTTGTGTTGTAAATTTACGTTTACTGTCTGTTAAGGAATTTAGGGGATTGGTTTATTTTTGTTGGGGGTTTGTTTGTTATTTTGGCCTTTCTCCACCTAAGCCCTTTTTCTTCGAGGTTAAATGTTTGTTTGTAGATAAATTAATAGCACAGTAACTTTTTCTACTTGGATTCATTTGTGTTTGGTGTTTTGTTGACGGATGTTGGAACTCTATTTGGTTGTGAGTTTTAATTATCATCCACGCTCTCCTTCCTTTTAAAACGAGGCATACTTTAAAAACAGTATAATCCTTGACATGCAGGATTCTTTCAATGTGTTACTTGATTTCTTCTGTCATTTTCTTATTATTTCTTGTGCATCTGCTGTACCATAACCCCCATCTTCAGGCAGGGAGAGTCATTGCATAAATATTTCCTCGACCAAGGCAAAGAGCACCATGCTTTCCAAAGATTCGTGCAAATCTCAATTTGGATCGGAGTGTAGAGGCCTTTACTCTAGTTTATAGTGATGCAGATATATTGCTGGAAACAATTATCACCGTTGAGACAGTAAATCTATCACTGATGCTTCTGTTAACATCTGCTTGTTTAACAACTAATATGCTAAAGGATTACAGGATACAAATATAGACATCATTATTAGACGGTAAAAAACTGTCATGTCATTTTCCACAGCCACACAAATGTCAAGTAAACACAGCCGTCGAATGCTACCTCCAGTGAGTCCCTCCTCTTGTCTTTAACCGCATTCATGGCCGACTGCACTTTGGATTTCACTGATTCATACTGCAGGATGGCAGCTGCACCAAAAGAGCAGCCTGTAAACTGAAATGGTGTTAGAACAACCTGGACTCAATTAGTTTACTGTTGGGGTGCTTTCACACCTTACTTGTTTAGTTCGCTTGATTTGTTTGGGCCGGTGAAAAAGCAACAACCGAACTACAACACGGATTAAAGAAGTGGTCTGTGACTTGCTTGAGAAGGTGGTCTTGGTAAGGTCCCAAACTGTAGAGTGATTAGTGTGGTGAGAACATGATCGAAATCTGATCCCAACTAAACACAAATGAAAAAGAATACAGCCACCGTACTCGCTTGCGCGCACCTCTTGGCCAAACGTGGAGTAGTGTGTAATCTGAGCATAAGAAGCGATTAATGCAAATGATGTAGTAAATGATGGCAAGGGTCAAAATCCAGCAGCAAAGTCTATCATTTGAATCCAGTTCAGGGCGGCAAGATGGCGCAGTGGGTAGCACTGTGGCCGTCTAGTTAGGTTGCCAGTTCGAGGCTCACGGGTGACCTTCCTGGAAGGAGTTTGCATGTTCTCCCGGTGCTTGCGTGGGTTTCATCCGGGTACTCCCGTTTCCCCCACAATCCCAAAAACATGCGGTTAGGTTAATTGAATAATCTAAATTTCCTTAGGTGAAAAGACAGATGATCTGTCCAGGGTGCAACCCCACCTCTTGCCCAATGTGTGCTGAAGATAGGCACCGCCGACCGCCGTGAATGAAAGAATCCAGTTCTCTCGGCTTACATATTTAACGTTCCTCATAAACCACTCACTGTCACCTCTTCAGCTAATCGCACACCTACTCACCCAGTATAAGAGACCTCCAGTGCAGGGCATATCAGGGTTGGCAGGTGCTATTCATCGCCCTGAGTGCGTATGCTAGCTGCGCATCATCACGCTGCACGCATTAAAACTCGACGCAGTTGATAAATTGTGATTCAGAGCACTCAGCGCGGGAGAAGCGGACTATTTCCATTGCCCAGAGCAGCGGATGGATTGGCAAAGGGGCCCAGGAGGGGCATGCCGGGGGCTGGACTGCCCATTTTTGGGCACATGGATCAAGTGAGCCCGAAACATGGCGGATGCACCAGCTCAACAGGAACCCCCACCTCTTATCCAAAAACCCACATGTCGGGGGTCAAGGCATACCGGAGTACCCCAGCACACTCCCCGGAGCTGTGCTCGGCCAACCTGCTCACCACTAGCTCTCAGAAACCGCCGAGTACGTTTTTGATCTCCAACTTCGGATTGAGCTTAGTGTTTGGAGTTCGTGTTATCACCATAGCTGATCTTTACTCGGTCCTGGCCGTTGGTCTATCGCCAGAGTAAGTGTGCTCCATAAGGAAGGTTATCATCGGCAGTTTGTTTACACGGCTACTGCTCAGAGCACCCCAGCCATCTTGCAGAGATTCCGCTACACTTACACGGAAACTCACCTTGGATTTAAATTACCTGTCTCCGTGTAGAAAGCAACTGCTCAGTGTTTATTTGCTGATTGTTCAATAAACTTCGTTATTATTACGTTGTTGTTCTAACTACAGTCACATTAGAACCGTGACAACCACGTTGTCACAATATTCAGTCGTTGTTTACTTCCGTGTGCATGTTCGTCCTAATCAAAAAAAAGCAGTCGAGGAAACATGTACAGTGATGTATGTGACCAATGAGTGGCCGGTATGTTGTCACATGGCTGTATTTTCAACTAGTCCAGACCAGTGCGGCGTGAATGTGATTAATTCTGCAGACGATTACAACATTGCATCAGCTGTACCTCTTGGTCCAGACCAAATGAAACGAGCTAGAAGTGTGAAAGCACCCTTTTTATACAATGGCATGTGCAACTTCTAAGTTTCAGTATAAATGTGTAATAAAATGTGATCTAATCATTATCTAAGCCAAGGGTACTGACAAACATAATGTCTCTTAAAATAGCAAAATTTGTTCTTTGCTTGGTACATTTTTAATACAGCAAAAAAACAAAAAAAACATGAAAGTTTCACAGATTTTTTTAAACCTCCTTAAAACCTAATGTTTTGTCTGAATTTTTTTTCCATTTGTGTTTAATTTTCACAAAAATTTAAAACATGTTAATTTTATTAAATTAGGTAATAGACAAAACAACATTGTTAAAACCACTTAGTGGTGAGCAAGCCCTTATTTAGGTTCTACCACTTTAACATAACAGGAAATTACCCACTTACCCCCACTGTGAATAGCAGGGGTTTGAGCAGATTCTCTGCTTTTTTGGATGGCAGAGGGGCTTCTGGTTGAGGCGACTCAGCTTCACCCTTTGTACCTTGATTTCCTCTTTTGGTTTCTGTCTCCCTCTGAGCTCTCCGGAAACCACATCTCTGTTGAGGATGGATGCTCAATCTATGAATGAAAATATGATTTAGCTTAGCAGTCACTTTCATTTCACATTGACTTCAACTCGACCTTCAGAGGATATCTAGTGAGAAAAGCAAGTAATATACATTGCGTTAGTAAAACTAAACAAATGGTAACAACCAAACACATAATAAGCTACGAGCAAACGCTCCTGGTGGAATACAAGAACACAAGAGTAGCGGTACACTATCCAGTCAAACAAACTAACCATAATGAAAATTTCTGGTGGTTACCTGGGGTTTTTAGGACAAAGCAAAGGTTTATTTGTAGAGGTTATTCTGATCAACGTCACGCAGCCGCTTCTCCATGACATCTCTTCGTTGCCGGTGGTGTGTTTTTTATCTAATGTTTTTACAGTGTTGTAACGCATTAACAGATTCCGTGTTTACCTTACGTCAGGAACCACGTGGGCTTCTTCTTCTGGTGTTTTGTTGGCAGATTTGCAGCCTAGCTTTTTGGAGCATTACTGCCACCATCTGGGTTGTAGCTTGAGTGCAAGATGGATGAAGAAAAAGCAGATTTTTATCGATATGTATATATCTATACATCGATACCTTTTCCTTGACATCACCAATGAGTTTATTTATACTTTTTGTAAGCTTGATTGGATTCCATTTTGAGAAACTACCCCCCTCTGCGTTTAGTTTTACAAAGACTTTGTGTGTTATTTCCTCTGATGGTTACATTTTTTTCATGTATTTGTTTTCAGAATTTTCTATTGCTGTGGATTTCAAACTCAAACTGTGTTTTCTTTTCTTCCAAAAGTTTTTGGTGCTGCTTGCTCTTTGCTGTTTCTACCATTCCTTTTCTCTCGTCCATCTCATTTTCAGCCCAGCCGTAGTCTTTTTCTTCATTTCCTTCTTTTCGTTGGAATACTCGTCCAGTTTTTTCTTCCTCCATTCCATCCATGGTTTCTGACTCATCAAACGTCTCAGTGCAGTAAAATCTGTTATTCTATTTATTATTGACAATTGGATAAAACCCAAAGATAATTAAAAATAAACGATTACAATAAAAAAAGTTCCATTAAAATGTGTTAAAGTCTGTTGGAGATGTGTGGCGCATCATCAAGAAAATTTCAGGGGTTGCGAAATTTTTGCATC
Source organism: Danionella cerebrum (assembly GCA_007224835.1). NCBI lineage: Eukaryota > Metazoa > Chordata > Actinopteri > Cypriniformes > Danionidae > Danionella > Danionella cerebrum. Next base: position 19,777 of record SRMA01025923.1, on the reverse strand, counting down.
CCACTGTATAAATATTCAATATCTGGACGGATGGATGGATTGATGAGAAAAAAACCCTATTGATCAGTCAAACAGCTGCAGGAAGGAAAGACGTCCTGAACTCTCCTCTTGTCACTGAAGCAGCTTCGCTCTTCGGTCGATGTATTTGGTGCAAGCATCAATATCAACCAGACTTATTAGATATTGAGAGAAATTGAGAGAATTTACCTTTGCTCTTCCCATGGCCTTCTAAAGATCCAAGTGATGCAACTTCCTGCTGAAAAAAAATGACATGGAAATTACCCAGTTTTTCAGGAGGGGGTTGGGTTTGGGTAGCAGGAATGAATAAAAAGCTGCGGACCCGACTAAAATTTTTTTTTTTTTTTTTATCTAAGAAAGTGTAGATATTTGTGTACATAACTTTCAGTATCACCTCTTGAGCGATCTTATTTGACACGCCAGTGAAGATGTATCACTCCACTACATCATTCTCATTCCCCTTGTTAATGCCAACCAATCGTTATCAACAGGCCACAGTAAATGAGGGTTACTTGAGGTTGGGGGGGGGGTGGGGGTGTCTTGAGGTTAGTGCCATGAGTCATTTACTTCCTTAACCCTAATCCTATTCCAAAAGGTGCCCATTGGATCACACTGAGCTCATGGTATGCCACAGGCAATAAAATCGCAGGCAATGAGCATCACTGTGACCTGGCGATACCCATTGTCATGTGACGTATTCCGTGATGTTTCGCAAATTGTGCGAATTTGAATTGAAGAACTGCACAAGGCTAAGTGTACACAACACGGAACAATTGAGATTTTAGAACCTTAGAACCTTAACCAAATGTGCAGGGAAAAAGGAAGTAGAGAGTGACTTAATTTTTTTATTAGTAATTCTCATATTTATTGAACAAGATACATCACAAAGCCAAGTGTGACTCCTAGTGGGATCTAATGTTGCTTTTCCACGACACGACACAGTACAGCTCGACACAGTTCAGTTCCGATCGGCCTGCTTGTCTTTCCATAAGCTTTAGTTTTTTTCAGAGGGGGTGTGTTTATAATAGTTTATATAAGAGTATTTTTGTGCCACCTCTTCCATGACGTAATAAAGAGTGGAACATGAGATGAGAAAATATCTGGAAAACACCAATGGATACCGAAGGTTTAGTTTGTTTCTTGAATTATGGGTGTTTTACATGGTTTTCCACTCGCTTCCCAGTGCTTTTTCTCACATATGACTGGAACAAACTCTGCTATTTGCATGGTTCAATGACGCAAGCAATTACGACTCTCTTGGACCAATCAGCGTTCAGGTACATCATGCTTGCTCTTCCAATCAAGAGAATGGTGTCAGTTCATAGCGATGGTGTCGATTGTTGAACCATGTTGAAGCAAATTCCCAAAAAAGTGTTGTTTCCACAGCCACAAGGCAGTGGAAAAGTAAATTTTTTGCCATTTTTGAGAGAGGGGACAGCTAAACGACAGGAAAAGAAGTAGGTATAGAAAGTTGGAAATAGAAATGACGACAGGTTCTAGACCCTGTGCAACCGCGCTCATGTCTGGCACACCATCCACTATACCACGGACCAAGACAAAAAAAATGTGTAAAAATTATTTTTACAATTTAAATGAATATCCTTGTGATGTGGATAATAAAACCCCCTTTAAATTGTGTTTCCAAAGACTATATGTTCAATCCTTTGTGATCACTAGCTGTTAAGAAAACCAGCATTTTTCTCCTGGTGGAGGGTGTCAACGATGGTCTTTTGTACTCCACAAGTGCATACAAAAACTGAAGTGTTTTTAATTACATTAACTTGCTAAAAACAAAAAGCCTAAAACGTTTAACTTTGTCATGAAATTCTACTAGGAAAATACCCGTTCTGTTGATTTTAATTTTTATTTTGTTGGTTTTTCTCTGCACATAAAATTATTTGTATTGTAATATTTGCTGGTCGTCATATTTGTACGGAGAGAGAGGGAGGAGAGAGAGAGAGAGAGAGAGAGAGAGAGAGAGAGAGAGAGATCATTTCATTCCTCACGCTCTCCTCCGGCCGCGAACGCAACGGAAGATGGCGGCCCCAGCCCTGAGCAGCCGGAGCGGATCCGTCAGCAGCAGCCTCGGTAGCAGCCCGACCGGGACACCCGGAGCCTTAAACCCCAACCAGAGGCTCTGGTGCTGCCACGAGCTGGATTTCCGGTCCGGGGTTAAAATCGACGAGCTGAACCGACTCCTCCACGAATTCAGCAAGCAAGAGCAGCGGGAGTATGACGACCAGCGGGCGCTGGAGATCCACACCGCCAAGGACTTCATCTTCTCCATGCTAGGTGACCACATCCCCTTACACCACATGCGTTAAAATACTCATCTTAGACTATTGCTAGATATGCAATGTATTATTCAGGTATAAATATTGGTTTATACAAAAAATTATGAAAAAGAATAAGAAAATACTTGTGTATTAATATAAAAGCCTTTTGTATTGTGAGTGGGTTGTCTACACTGGCACCTGATGAAAACATGATTTAAACTTCATTTGCACAAACTGTTGGGTTTGTTATGGCCTCATCCCGTTTATTTCATTTTATTTCATCCACACTGAAGGCACTTCATTTGATTCCACTCTTAAGCGGTTTAGGCTTGACCTCATGCAGAATAATAAATCTGCAGCCGTCACATCTGAAGTTAGAGTCCTCCTGTGATTAAAGGGATGAAAGTGATTATATTCACATGTTGAAATCTCCAAAGCATTTTGTGCACAGTGCAGACGGATCAACAGGGTATTTGTAAAGACTGGCTAAGCCAAAAGTCAAACTGGGGTTAATATAAGTCAGTTTTAAAAGACTTGAATTTGGAAATTGCAACAATTGCAGGGTTTTGCTTTTGCAGTTGCTCTCTTATTACATTTTGGTTGCATTTTTCATTGTCTGATTTAAAAAATCTAATTTCCCGCTAAACATTTAGATAAATATACAGTTTGAGCTTGTGCTGTTTCTAAACAATTGCCAACAAAGATGAATACGCATAGTCTTGTGTTTTTAAACAATTATAGAATAACCGCAAAAGCATCCATTGTGTTTGAGTCAAGTTTTAAAGCGATATGAGCGACCGCTTCACAAAACACAACTTTTAGTTTGTTTCATTTGGTCTGAACCAAAAGGAAATACTGATGCATAGTTGCAATCCTCTGCAGATTCATTCACACCACACGGATCACTCTGTCACTTTGTAAAAAGACACACATCGACCCTTATATGCCACGTACAAGTGGATCTATTCATTCACAAAGCATGTTTTTGGTGTATTATTTCAGAGTTTGTTCAGGTTTTCGCCACAGATGATCAGATCTAGAGTTTGTTTGGATTTGTACCGAGGCCATCTCCTTAAGCAGGTTTCAGACCGCTTCTTTAAGTCTGCTTTTGGTCTGATTTTTAATCCAGTTGTTGCTTTGTTACCTGCCCAAACAGAAGCAAGCTTAAAGGAAAAACGAACTCCAGTACGAATGAATCAAACTAAACAAGTCAGGAGTGAAAACACCCCTAGACCGAGATCCATTTTTACCCTTTTTTTCCTTTGTTTTTTTGCACTCATGTGAGGTGAAGGGGTCTCCCAATTCTCTTTTTGACAAAGCAGAAGTGTTGTGTAGCCCTTCAATCTAAGTGAATGCTGGACGCACTTGAATCAAAGGACAAAGAGAGATTTCCCAGCAGGCTCTGTGTGCTGCTCGTACATTTGTAGCTTAAATTAAGGATCAGGAAAGTAAGTAATTTTGTAATTTTAAAAGGTTTAAATTTAAGAAGATGATCCATTTTTGAGGCAGAGCAGTGTGTAGCACTGTGGCCTTCCGTGTAGGAGATTGGTGGTTTGGGGCACGCCAGTGAACCTCCTGGAAGGAGTTTGCATGTTCTCCCCGTGCTTGTGTGGGTTTCTTCCAGGTACTCCAGTTTCCCCCACAATCCCAAAAACATGCGGCAGTTTAATTAAATAATCTAATTTCCAATTTGGAGTGACTGTGGCTTATTCTTATTCTAAAAATGAAAGAATATAAATAAGTTTTAAGACGGGAGGGAGCAGATCTCACTACTATATTTACCTGCTCAGCTATTTTAAAATCAGCATCCATAGTGACACCAAGGTTGGTGACTGTGGGTTTGAGAAATATGGGACCTTACGGGCCAAACAATATAACTTTGTTTTTGGCTCAATTTAGTTTCAAGAAATTCTGAGCCAACCAAGCCTGTAAATTTGGTAGGTATCTGCATAAAAGTGATACTAAATGTTGTTTAAAAATCAAAGTACCAGGGGAACAAGGTAAATTGAAAATAAAATGGTACCAAGAATAGATCCCTGGGGGACTCCACATGAAAGGGGGGTAGTAGATGATGTGGAGGCCCCCAAGATAACAGTAAAAGATCTTTGAGACAGATAAGTCCTGAAGCACTCCATGAAACCTGACTGGAATACCATGTTCATCTAAAAACTTTCCTAAAATTTTCGCCAGAAAGGGAAGTTTAGAAATTGGCCTATATTAAAAATTAGTCGACATCTAAGTAAAGATTTTGCTGAGATCTGTGGTTCACTTTGTTCCGATGGCACTTACGTATTCAATGGACTGAGGGAAAAAAGATAGTTCTAACAGAAACACATTAGTATAAAATCTTAAAAATAAATCAGATTTGATTGAAGATACACATTTCTTCTTCGTTTTTAAAGACACAAGTTAAACCATTTGATGCAAACCTAATCTGTGTTTTGTGCCTTTAAATGAATCTATTAATTCCCTTTAAGCTGCAGAAACCCAGAAGGGGGTCTGAGGAGCTTTTAGCCAGTCCAGATCTTCATTGCAGTGAGTTTAAAGCTGCATTCAGGAAGTTGTGGGAACCTCATATCCATTGAGGCAGAAGTAATGCAGGACTCCCTCTCTTTCACACACTGCCATTCACCCACATTCAGTTCAGAAACTGGGCGGCGGACTGGGCTGCAATAACTGAATGGAAATGAGACAGATGGAACAAAAAGGGGATTCTAAGAGAGGAACTGATTTAAAGCAGGATTTCATGGAGAGATGGATGAGGGAAGAGTTTTAGTAGTAAAAAAACTTGAAAAAAAAACATGAGAAAGCCTTCAAACAAAAAAGCCTTTTTTTATTATGTTCTGTTGTACTTTTTACCTTCATCTCTAAATATTTGTAGTTAGAATATGAATAATTTTATTTTTAAAGTTAAAATGGTCAGAGTAAACGTGCTGGAAAGAATGTGTAGAGCTGCCATTTGTCTCCATTGTTTGTTACTTTTGTTACATTCACTTTGTTACATTTTTTTGTTATCTGCAGATTGATTTTAAAAGGGGGGGTAAAAAAAAAATGTAAATCGTAAATACATTTACAATACAATCAAGGATTTGGGGCCATATCGCCCAGCTCTACACCATTCTGTTGATCACTGACTGGTCAGTTGTTGAGCTCACTGATTGGCCAAAATAGTCCCAGTATTTATAATTTTATGTCCCAATTTAGAAGTGTGCTTCCTCCTGAGTGCGTATTTTAAGGCCACTTACGTCACAGCGGTTTGCCAAGACCGCGTCCCATTCTCCAAATCTCAAAGGGTCCTTAAAATGCAGCCTTGAAATACCCCTTAATTCAGATGCATGTTCTCCATGTGCTTGTGTGGGTTTCTTCCAGGTACTCTGGTTTCCCCACAATCCCAGAAACATGCGGCAGTTTAATTCGAATGCACCATTAGCAATCTGCGAAAAAAACAACAGAAGAAGAAAAGGCTTGACTTTCCCATTTACCAAGGGTTTTTGCAGTCTTCGGAGGATCCTCCCAAGCTGCAGCCTTGGAGGCTTGATATGAAGGACCCTCTGGAGGCTTTTAGAACCTGGATTGGGACACAGTTTGTAAGACTCTCAGCCCGGTCCTTTATTTTATATCGTCCTCCTGTTCATTACACACATATAAGGTTCCTACCTCATATTTGACCCTAACACTACACTTTTCTGAAGTAAATTTATTGGAAATAAACAGGAAATAATTTTTTACATTTCCTGAATTTATACGATACTAGTGAATATATATATAATATCTAGAAGCAAAGGTAGTCATATAAATTCACAAGTTCCACAGTAGTTTTTTGTAATCCAGACTCAAACATGAAGGAAAGTTATTTTGGTTCAGATGTGTTTCACAAGAGTTCATTTTTCTGTAATATTACTGGTTGAAAGCAGAATAATGGGTGTCCCACACACAGTTTCACCTCGCAAAAATCCTCTTTGCTTAAAAGTTTGGCCACCCCCGCTTCGCAACACTGAGAGATGTTCTGTGCTCAACAGCAGCCTCTAGTGATTGAAGTGAGAACACAAGGCAGACATCAACTCCCTCTGCTTCTTTATTGATCTGCTGCTTTTTTTCTCCCGTGCTGGTGTCCACTTTCTCTTATTGATTCTCTGGAAACAGGCGCCTAGAAGAGTTCTCTGCTGTCTGCAGTGAAGTGGAGGAGCTTTGCTTGTGTGCGTTACCCTGAATATGATTTCTGTCTGCTTTAAACATTTACTGTTTACAACTTTGTGATAAAAATGCTGCATTTTCATTCACATCAGAGTTACTTTAAGGTGAAAATATAGGTTTTCTTACATTTGTATCCTCTCACTATTCACCACTAGATGTCACAGTAAAACATGATATATATTTAACTGAAATTAAAGATTTATAAAGAAAAGTCTTGAAAATTTACAGGGGTGCCCAAACGTTAGCTATTGACTGGGGCTATATTATACTTATTATTAATCACACCTTTCATGGTCTTGACGATAAAAAGAAAGTAGCATGAATCCGGTAAAATTCTCTCATTTTATAAACCCTTGGAAGATTTTCAAATTATATGCTCATATGAGCTGTCACACAATACAAATAGATGTCACATATTGAATTTTTAATATGGTCATTTTGTAACTTCTTTTTGTTCTACATTATATACAGTTGTGTTCAAAATTATTCAACCCCCACTGAAATTGAGTGTTTTGGCCAGTTTGACATTGATTTTGATCATTTCAGTCATCTTGTTTACAATTAAATCAAAGAGGCACTTGTAATTCAGACAAATATAACAGAACTTTTATAATGAAATACCCACAAATGTCTTTTCTGTGCTCACATCATTATCAGTTTTATTCAACCCCCAAGTGACATTCAATCTTAGTACAACATCCTTTTCCAGTTATAACAGCTTTTAAACATGAAGCATAGCTTGACACAAGTGTCTTGCAGCGATCTCCGGGTATCTTCGCCCATTCTTCATGGGCAAAAGCCTCCAGTTCAGTCACATTCTTAGGCTTGCGCGCTGCAACTGCTTTCTTTAAGTCCCACCAGAGGTTCTCAATCGGATTTAAAGTCTGGTGACTGCGATGGCCACTCCAAAATGTTCCAGCCTTTAATCTGCAACCATGCTCTAGTGGACTTGGCGGTATGCTTGGGATCATTGTCCTGTTGAAAGGTCCAACGTCTCCCAAGCCTCAGGTTTGTGACGGACTGCATCACATTTTCATCCACTATCTCCTGGTACTGAAGAGAATTCATGGTACCTTGCACACGCTGAAGCTTCTCTGTACCTGTAGAAGCAAAACAGCCCCAAAGCATGATTGACCCCCAGCCATGCTTCACAGTAGGCAAGGTGTTCTTTTCTTCATAGGCCTTGTTCTTCCTCCTCCAAACATAGCGTTGATCCATGGGCCCAAACAGTTCTAATTTTGTTTCATCAGTCCATAGAACACTATCCCAAAACTTCTGTGGTTTGTCCACATGTCTTTTGGCATAATGCAGTCGACTCTTCTTATTCTTTGGAGACAGCAAGGGGGTGCGCCTGGGAGTTCTGGCATGGAGGCCTTCATTACGCAGAGTGCGCCTTATTGTCTGAGCTGAAACTTCAGTACCCACATCTGACAAATCTTTTTTCAGTTCCTCAGCAGTCAAAAAAATATCCCAATACATTGCACGCTAGTCATTATTGTGTTGCAGATTATTGGTGATACTAAACAATTTCTTATGTTCAAGAAAATGAATTGAAAAAAGTATTTTCGTTTGGTTTTAAATAAAATAAAATGGACGCCAACTTTGCACTGATTACAGGACACTTCTGCCCTCTTGGGTTTTATGTTTAAATAATATATAGTCTATCAGTGTATGCCACTATCATATTTTGTTTGTAAGTAGCAATAAAACAGTAGGAGCCTAGAGAGCATTATATACATGTACACCGATGCGCTGCTAAAAGCAGGAAGTGTGAAAAAGGTTTGTTGCTGAAATCAGTTTTAATTGAATTACACACACTTTACTAAACGAGCTGCACATTATCCCCCATCAAACTTCTGACTGCTCGCATCGCCTCCACTCTTGAGAGTAATGTTCTGATTTCATCAAGCCCAATGGTGCCACAAGCTTAGTACTGCCCTCTAGTGGTCATCTCACCATAAAGAGTGTCCCAAAACAGTACTGAAGATGTTTCAATTATTGTTTTTCTTTCTTCCTGGTAAAATGCAATGCTAAGAACAATGAGCACTGCTCAAGTATATCCAACATAAACAACAATATCCTCTGCATTATATCTTCTGCATCACCAGCCTGCATTCACAAGTTTTCCTGTGATCAATAATAACTGATACATGTCTTTCATCTGGGTATTTCTCTACTGCTTTGAGCTCAAACTGATCAAAGTTCAGGGTTTTTCAGCGTTTTTGAGCATTTTACTACTTTAAAATTTGGTGTAATAAATTACCTGTGAACAGTTTTTTGTGGCAATGACTGGTTTAATTTTTTAGTCCAGCCCCAGCTTTTTATTTATTTATTTTTTTTCACAACACGCAACATTGTACAAAAAATATATTTCCAAGTAGTATATTTTGCCTGTTTTGAATGAACAGTTTTTAGGTTTTATAACAAAATTCAAAAGTTTTGAGACTAAATAATTTATAAACTCAAAAAAGCAAAGACAAGGTCAAAATAATATGAAAATTGTATAAAAAAACAGATGAACCTCTCCTAAACCTTATACACTGTTCCAAGCACTTTTTTCCATTGTGCCTTTTTGTGCCAGAACTTTGAAAAACACAAGCCATATCACAGGTCTTGTGCTTTCAAGGGTTATCCTTTCTTATCACCACTAGATGGCATTGATTTTTGGCCTGTAAAATGAAAGTGAAAATCGCACATTTTAATTTGAATTACCTGGAAATTATGCTTGATAACTTTAGTAATGTTCGTTTAAAACCAAAAATATCAATAACCTTTTTGGAACTTTCACGTTATATTTGAGAGCAGAATTAAACAATAGGAGACTTGTTCTTGTTCAAATAAATGTAGGGGGTATAGTTATTCAGTCAGACACTGGTTTTTCAGTCAGAAGGTCCCTGGTTCAAGGCCAGTTGGTGTTTTCCTGAGAGAAGTTTGCATGTTCTCTCCGTGCTAGCGTGGATTTTCTTCCAGATTCTCCTGTTTCCCCCCCTAAGACCAAAACATGCGTCAGGTTCATCGAATTCTGTAAATTCCCCTCGTGCGTGTTCCCAATGTGATGGACTGGTGACCTGTCCAGTCCACCTGAAGTGCACTGGCGATAAACACCAGCGGTTCAAGAAGATATTGTTCCCTTGATCTTTCTCAATTATATAATTGTGGTGTGGTCTTTGCTTATAAATGATTGGTCTGTGTACTTTAATTAAGTTATTTAATCGTTTTGCTTTGATTTCCTCTGTTCCAGGCATGGTGCAGAAACTGGACCAAAAGTTGCCTGTTGCAAACGAGTACCTCCTGTTGTCCGGAGGAGTTCGGGATGGTGTGGTTGACATGGATGTTGATGAGCTTGGTGTCTACAATCGCGGCTCAGACTATGACATGGCCTTCACCCTGCTGGTTCCTGCCCTAAAACTGCATGACCGGAACCAGCCAGTCACTCTGGACATGCGTCAGTCGGCTCTTGGCCACTCATGGCTCAGCTTGCGGCTTTTCGATGAGGACACTATTAATCGTTGGCGGGACTGTTGTACCATGACAGACCATCTCAATGGGACCACCAACTATTTCTTTTCACCAATAATGGTTGCTGATTGGTTCCAAGAAGCAGTTGGATTGGTGCTGGCAGAGATACAGCGCAAGCCTCAGAGAGGCACACCAAGGGTGGAGAGGGTTGAACGCCACGGGACACTGTTGACTATGGTCTTAGGTGTTGGTAGCAGTCGCATGCTTTATGATATTGTTCCTGTGGTGTCTTTCAAAGGCTGGCCGGCAGTTGCTCAGAGCTGGTTGATGGAGAACCACTTCTGGGATGGCAAAATCACAGAAGAAGAGGTGATCAGCGGCTTCTATCTGTTACCCTCATGCTCCTTCTCTGGTTGCAGGGAGAATGAGTGGCGCCTCTCTTTTGCGCGGAGTGAGGTGCAACTAAAAAAGTGCATCTCGCCAGGTCTCATGCAAGCTTATCAGGCCATCAAGGCAGTTGTTGTGAAGCTTCTTGCCCAGCCTGCAGCAATCAGCCCCTATTATTTGCGCAGCATCATGCTGTGGGCTTGTGACCGTCTACCTGCAAGTTATCTGTCGCAAGAGGACTACGCCGCATACTTCCTGTTAGGTCTCATCGATGACTTACAGCACTGCCTTGTGAACAAAACGTGCCCTAACTATTTTATCCCGCAGTGTAACATGCTGGAGCATCTTTGTGACGAGACCGCCATGTTTCATGCCCGGCAGCTAGCATTAGTGCGCTCAGATCCGGCTGAGCATTTGCGCACCATTATTGAGCAAGCCAAGGCCTCAAACAGACTGACCCAAGAGATGCAGCGTTCTGGGAATTCCTCAGGAATGGCGTCTCCGTTAAGTGATTCCTCTTTGGTGGATCACCAACAACCTGACGACCGATTGGCGAAGAAGCTACAGCAGTTGGTCACAGAGAATCCAGGGAAGTCCATCTCCGTTTTCATCAATCCTGATGATGTCACGCGTCCTCACTTTCGAATTGATGACAAGTTTTTCTGAAAGCGGACAATCGAGGAGTGGATCTGGAAACATTAGTAAATCCAGAGAAATGCTTTGAAACTGTTGAACTGGACTGGCTTGAAAATCTCATTCCAGAGGGATTTCATTTCAAGTAGCATGGAATCGAATCAAGATTCTTCAATGAATCAACACATCTTTTCAAGTAAAACAAGTGATTTAATGTAAGTAAAAATGCTAGTCTTGAGAACAAGACTCGCAACAGTTCCAGGAACTCCCTAAACTGCTGAGAAATGTAAAACTAAAGGGATACCAGTCTTAAATAGATACCAGTTAAGTCCTAATGGAACAACAAGGACACCGTGACTAGGAGAAGCAGCGGAAATTTGGGGAGTATGGAATGAAGGTCTTTGTACTTACAGCGGAAGAAAATCTTAACATTTCCCCCATGAAGTAATCTTGTTTCCTAAAGTTTACTGCTAGGTTCAGAATTCGTTGAGTATATATTTTGAGCACTTTTGGTACAGTTGAAATTCTGACAAATATCGGCAACTATATGTGCAAGCTTTCACCACTTTCTTTGAATTAACCTCAAAAGAATATATAATGAAAAAATACAAAGATAACCTCTTTATGGGAGGAAATTAGAGTACAGCTACTAATCCTCCACATCGAGAGGAGCCAGCTGAGGTGGCTCAGGCATCCATTTTGGAGGTCTGGACCCAGGGAGGTATTCCATGCATGTCCAGCTGGAAGGAGGCATTTGGGGAAGACCCGAGACAAGCTGGAGAGCTATCTCTCTAGGCTTGCCTGGGAATGTCTATATCCCACCCAGTAGAGCTAGAGTTTTATCCATGGACAAGGAACCTCCCTGTTCCTGCAAACCGATACTGAACAGAGCAGATGAAATTGGATGAATTCTTTGAATCAACTTGCCATTTGTTCCAACAAAACTGCCGCTCACTTGATATTTTCTCCTTTTCGGGCCATGCCCTATAAAGCCTAGAGATGGTTGTAAGTGACAATCCTAGTAGATCAGCAGTTTCTGAAATACTCAGACCAAACCGTTTGACACCTATAACCAGGCCACGTTCAAAGTCACTTAAATCACCTTTCTGTCTGAACTGCAGCAGATCATCTGGACAATGCCTACATCAGTTTGACACGTGTACCTAATAAAGTGGCCGGTGAGTGTATAACCCAATACAATTATGACAATAGTTTATAAGCCAAACGATGCTAATCACATTTAACAATTGTTAAGTTGGAGGTAAAATTTGATGACTTGTGAGACTGGGGTGGAGGGAGACTCTGAGCATTGCTGCTAATTTCAAAAGAATTTTAAAAGAACAACAGAGAAGTCATTCAATGTAACAGCGAAGTGACCGACTCAAAGGGAACGTTAAGGTTACCAATGTATCCCATCATTTCTTGAGGCAATGTAAGTCTTGAGTTCATGTGTTATTCTGGGGAAAGGTAGTCATTGTCTATAGCTCCGTCAGCTCCTCAAACAGACAGGAAGTGCCTGGTATTTATACCCTTATGCAGACATGTGGGCGTGGTTTGCTCATTTCATGTAAAAATATAAAACATTTCTTGACAACAAACAAGAAATAAATCTAGTTATTTAAGTTCAGTTATCGACAAGCACACTAATCATATTTTACTGTACATGCTCTACAACTTTCAGTTTCTAGTTCAGCATAGATTTCTAACAATGTGTTCTTTTGAGTTCAACTAAACAAAAAATGCATCATAGGTAAATTAAAAACCAGCATGACCAGCTTAAACTTTGTTTTAAACCATAGTAACTGGTATGGTAGACCAGGATTAACCAGCACCATGTTCCAAAGCACAACTTTCCACCAAGTAGATATTTACAGAAACATAAATAAAACCCAAATATGTGTTGAACCCGCTCTGATCATCTTGGTGTTTTAAAATAACGGCGACTACATTATTAAAACTCTGAGTGTTTACTTCCCTTCATTTAAAGATAACAAGTGTTGGTCGTGCCGGGAGAAGTTCCTTTATTTACGTAGGGAGCTCAACTCATGGTCCTCAAGTGCTCTTACGGTTACGTCCACTGTAAACTCTGTATCATTATCTGAGTGAAATCATTCTATGTGAAAGTATAGGTCACAGCCATAAAATCTTTTTGATGCTTTCTACTGCCATAAAGGCATCCTTTATAAGAGTGTTGCTAACAAAAGTTTTAATCTTGTGTATGATATAAGAAAAGAAAAATTTCCACCTGTAATTAAAGATTTGTATATGGTTTGAAATGTTGTGCTGGTTATTTATTTGTTAAATAACAAAAGCTTTCTCCTTGTCTTGTTCCTGCTCACACAGAGACCAGTTTCTCTACATTTGTCTTAGTTATATCCGTCGGTAGCTGTGAAGGTGCTCCATATTTCTGCATTGGGGCCTGTAGCCTCCACCTTGATGCCTGCAAAATTTGTCATTACACACAGCACTGTAAGGAATTTGTTGTTTTTCTAGTAGAGGTCCAGATGTCCCCGCCATGAGAACAACAAACACCAACACAGAACAAATCACTGAGCATTTGCAGAGCAGAAATATAACCAGGGTTCGAAATTATCACACGACAAATGTGGCTTAAAAATAATTTTGCCTGGTATAAAAAAATGTTACCCACCAGTTCGGCCAGCGATGCATGTTAGAAATGTTCTGGGTTCGTCCTACATTTCACCTGAACACTACACTACGTTTCTGATACCTATTAGCAGCAGCATGAGAAGAGCGAGAAAATACAAACAAGAAACAGGAAATATCACATGAGCAAAGAGGACTGAGCTGGAGAGCGAAATCAGCAAAAATCCAAATGCTGCGGTGGTTAGAAGGACCGACATCAGGATCAGGAAGAGGAAGGAGGCAGAAGATGAAAACTGCCTGTGCCTAACTGGGCTGGAAAGAGAAATAGCAGAGAGGAATCCTCTTATTGATTGAGAAACGATGAGGATCTCGACATTTAAGTTAACGCTTGATCCGAGCGCATGCTTTAATTGTGACAGAGCAGAGACAAAGAATTACGAGCAGCTGGAGAAAGAAACAGACCAGGACAGTGACAATTATTTAGTTTCTATTTAAATTATTTTTCCCATAATTTAGAAAAGCCCTAATTCGTGCCAATGTCTTTATTTAAACTGAGTGCAGAGAAACAGCTTCTTGATAAAGCACGAAAAGAAAAAGGGAATTACTAGCAACTGTAGATCAAAAGAGAGAGACACAGACTGACATTTGTTTTTCATTTCATTTAAATTTATTACCCTGTTTTTACAAACATCTTTTTGAAAAAAAAACGTCATCAATATTAATTTGTGCCAATCAATTTAATTAAATGCAAATAAAACATATTTGTTTCCATTACTATTTATTTCTATGAAAAAGAAACGAGAGAAACAAATCTCTGCACAGATCTCTGCGTCTCTGGCCAAGAAAATCCATCACAATAAATGGAGAGATGATCGTTTCACCAAATTCAACTGTTCAGTATTTATTTTATTTAATATATTTATAGTTACTTTTTTAGAGTCATTGAGGCTGAAGTGTCTAAACAGTTTAGGAACCACTGGTGTATTTTATTCTATCTTAGACGTATAGTTTATTACTATATAGTTTGTTGTGTGTATTGCACTTTCTGTGTGTTTTTCATGTACTGTTAATAAAATGATCACATTTTCTCTTATTTTGACAAATAATCTTTTATTTTCACAACGTAAAAATTTGTCTAATAGAAATTCTGATTAGCTCGAACCCTGAATATAACCATCTGTACGACTGTTCTTCAGCAGAGTACAAATATTGTCACGTAGGGCTTTTTAAACAATGAAATACTAATCCAACTCAACACTAGAGTGTAAACAGCGGTTTCCCAACACTTTGTAACTTTAGTGAAGGTGCATCCATGTCAAGAGAGCTGCAGCCCTGCAGAGTCTAGCTGTGAGGCAAGGCTGGTGGATTCATGTACTCAAGCAGGGTTGTGGCTCTCCAAGAACCCCTCTGTGCTTTGTGATGTTTCCTCTGCAGCAAACATTTTTGCATTTGTAATGCCACTTGCACCCTCGCAGCTCATGTTACCAATCAATTTCAAGTTAATATTAGCAAAATGTTTTTTCCCCAAACCTGTCTGTCTCTAAAGTTATAGGATATTGAAATACCGTTGTGCTCATGAGTTTCTGGTTGTCTAGTTTTCTAAAGTTACTGGTTTCTTGGCCAATTTTCAGAAAATATGAATGATAGCACAAATACTTTTTCAACTTAAAGTGGTTGAGTGAAGCCATTTATTGTCAAATACTTTTGTTTAATCATAATGACAACAGAAAAAGTTCCCCTAACAAACGTTTACATACCCCGGATGATTTTTGCCTAATTTTAAAACTGACATAAAAGGGTAAAGGTTTGCTTGGAATCAGTGTTTGAGCAAAAAAGGTTTTCGGGTCCTGATAGACCCTTGCCTCCTTTATCCAGTGATGTGCTGAGGTTTCTGAATTCTGAGCGATGGGGAAAGCAAAACTGCTGTTGAAGGATCTACGGAAAAAGACCTGTAGAAAACTGGGAATGCCGATGAGCAGTGTTCAAACAGAAATGAAGAAGTGGAAAGTGAGGGATTCTGTTGAAACATTTCTGCTACAACTGCCAGAAAAACTTTAAGGGATGCGAAGAAAACCCCACGAATGACTTCAGCTAAAATACAGGGTTCTCTGAAAAAATGTTTCAAGGAGCACAATAAGGAGAAACTTGAAGGGGGTTGCATGGTTGAGTTGCCAGAAGATAGCCATTACTACACAAATGGCACAAAATAGCCACTTAAAATACACCAAACAGCTCAGAGGCGAGCTCCAAACTTCTGGAACAAAGTTATTTGGAGCGATGAGACAAAACTCAACCATAAATGGCACATTTGGAGAGGAACACCACGGTGAAGCACGGAGGCGGGTCACTGATGTTTTGGGCTCTAAGATGAATGAAGATGAATGTTCTCAAAGGATCCCAGAAGCTGCGCATGGGACGTTACTGGACATTCCAACACGACAACGATAAAAAACACAAGGCCACATGTCTTTGGTTCCACCAGAACAAAGTGGTTCTGGATATCATTGAACTACTCTAACGTGGAGTCCATGCAAGAGAACCCAAGAATTTACAAGAGTTGGAGGCTTTTTGCCAAGAAGAATGTTGTGCTTTACCAACAGAGAAGATAAACTTGCTGAGTAAGTTCTTGTGTCTAAGAGAGCAAGTGACATCACATTTGGAAAAGTGCATAAGAGTGTGATTCATGAGCCTTCTCCTTTATCTTCGGTTATTTGACCCATTTTCAAAACTGTTGAACTGTGAGCAACTTGGTTTATCTCCAGAATCCTTCCTGTCACACTCTCTCATGTACATAAATAATATATTAGTTATCAAAAACTCTCTTACAACCAACCAATAAAATGTTTTAGAGTCACAGGGTTTTCAGTAGCACCACGAAGAGGGACCTTACATGCGTTTTTGTGTCTTCAGCAAATGTTTTCTCTCTCACCAAGCATCTTGGCTAGAAGAACATTTCTACAGTGCATTTCTTGTCATCTCAAAGAGTAAAACGTGACTTTGGTTCCGAGCACCATGCTCTTCTGACTCCTCCCCAGGATCGTTTTAATGAAGAAAAATAAAACTCTATCAGAACATTAACTTTTATTTTCATGATCCGGCAAAGAAATTTCCATGCAAAATAAATTTCCACAGTTCTGGCGGTACATTATCAAACTCGAGAAATAGCCTATGGTGGCGTATCAAATTCTGAAATGAAGCGATTCCTGCAAACGTATGCGATGAGAAAAATGTATCCCATGGGAAAGAGGTTTATTGCAGGTATTGAAATCTGCTTTGCGGCACAGTGTCTCCAAAAGACTTCAAATCAACTGTCTGAGCTAAAAAAGGCATTGTTTTACATCGCCACAGGACACATGCTCTTGGGATCTTTGCCCTGTACCGGGCTTGTTCTATTCTGACGTCTGACTCAGCATATTCTGTCATATAATATCCCAGCCAGCACCTTTTGTTTTTTTTGTTTTTAACAAAACTACTATTCCTGCTCCTCATTATAAATAGCCCCCACCACAAATAGCTGCATTACATTCAATATGAACATTGAGATAAGTCTTTGAGAGCTCTGACCTTTGAAATGACAGAGCCCTGAACGATCTAATAGCAGCGCCTGGTTCTTTTTTTAACAGCGGAAGTAACATAAGCTGTTATTCCTGTGTCCCTGTGTACTGCTGATGCTGCCATTCTTCAGTTTGATCAATGAGGCCGATGTAAATCTACCGTTATAAATATAAAGAGAAAATATTCATGTGCAGAGATGCCACAAGCGTATTCTATTGGGTTGTGTGTGTTTGTCATTGTAACTGTAAAATACACAGTCCAGGATTTGGACAATGAAACGGAAACACAATGTCTCTTTGTAGTCATTTTAGCATCCAAACAAGTTTTGAGCATTCGATGCATTGTTATTGCACCAATGCTTTAAATATAGTGATCCACTCACCACTAATTTAGCAAAAATGGAAGTTTAATCGAGTTAAAATCACATGACTATGAAGGCAACCAGGAAGTTGTGAGGTGTCAATTGGAATTTATTCCATTCCCATTGTTTTTATTATTAGTTAATTTAGTTTGTATCTTGCTTTAGATATTTCTTTTTATAATCATATGTGTGTATAACATGAAAAATATAAATAGGGGGAAAACAGTATTTCATGCATATTAAGTATGCAAATTCAGTGATGACATCATCCAGATAATTTTTGGCAAAATTTGGGTCAGCCAATAGCAACTTTTCTTAATGAAGACCACCCAGGTAAAATCTAAAATGAGCCTAACATTGCAATTGTGATCCCATGATGATCTGAACAACTAAACAGAGACGTTTCTGACCAAACAAATAATTTAGTGTAGTAAACAAACTCCTTTTATTGAAGTCACTCAGATCCACATGTTCACTCTGATAAGATCTTTGGAGTCGCACAGAGGTCAAGCAGGTTATTTTGTAACGAAAAATAACACTTATCAATGGGACTAGCTCATCCAAAATTTTGTATTTTAGAATATTCTTGGACTCTACCCCGTGTTCCACATGAAGTCTTTTTTTTTCTTTTAAATTTTTTGTGTTTGAAACACAAAACGGTTTCCTTTTGTAGTTTTATACTTGTCCCTTGTTCAGCACACGGTCCACATTGGTTCCACCAAAACATATTGTGCAGGTCAAGTATAGTATTGTCTTTAAGCAGCATTGTACATCTCAGTATAACGTTTTAGAAAGAGTTTATATCTTTACTATACTGTTCTGAAGGAGGGATAGTGGTTTTCTACTAGATGGACAACACTAGTAAAACGTTTTCTAGCAAAAAAAACTTTTATGCAATTGAAATACATTAATCCATTTAAAAATAATGTTTGTAAATAACGTGAACACTGTTTATATCTAACTTTTAAACAATGTATGAGAGCTTAATGTGTATTTACTGTTTGTGGAGGTGAGCGTACATAAATAGAATGCGTTATAAGGATATGGCGATTAGCTTAAACCCCAACAAAAAAGAGATTTATTATCTAATATTGAAGAGTGAATATCTAAATGAAAATGTGAAATCAGAAAACAGAGAAATAAGAAAATCAGAAAAAGCTAAACTTCCTATGTACAAGCTAAGCTAACCATCTAGAAACAAAGGAAAATAAGAAAAAGGTAAATTAATCGTACAATCATAGACAAAAGAACATTCAAATGAAGTAAAGTCGAATATCTAAACAAGCAAACAAAGGGACGAACGAGCAAAAACCAGGGAAGTGAGTCGATTGACCAATACTGAAGTCTGCCAGCAGTGCTTTTCAGGGGTTATTGGAGGTGTGGCCTATTATCAGCTTGATGGGTTCTAGCCGAAGCTCACAGAAGCATACCTTCATATACTATACGAACAAATCTATTTGTTACAGAGAGACAAGATACGAAGCTTGGGGTCAATCAAAGGCGTTGTCAATCAAAGTTGTGGCATGACGCTGCATAATTTACAGATTACTTTTAAAAATGTATGTTTTCCAAGAAAACTGTAACGATGTATTGGTTTTAGGACTAAATCTTGCAATGGCAGTCAGTTCTTTTTTAACCCAGCAAATTTCTAATGAGCCAAACATGTCAACCACTTTTATTTAACTACTTCTGAACCAACAAGACATTTGAGAGATGTCTCCATGACAAGCACAGATAAGCTGTCAATAAAACGTAGAGAGATAGACAGTTCATCCAATCAGTAAACTAAACTATCTAGTCCCACCTGCACTTTGTTGGGTCCTAGAAAATCCAGCTTCCTTTACCTTTAACCCAATCTGAGCCCCTGCAGCCATGTCACAATTTAGTCAAGGTCCCCATCCGTCTAGATCACAGACACTGACGTCCTGTTTGGTTCGACGTATGATGCGACAAACGTATGAAAACGTAGAAATCGCATCAGAAAACTTACATTGATTGTAGAATTTCACTGTCCAGGCATTCTAGTGGTAATGGGAACTCTACTTTTAACAACTTAAAGGTGCAAATATACCTTTTTTAATAGAAGCTAATTTTCCCTTCTTGTAGCCACTGATAGTAGGATCTTTCTGATAGTTTTCCAGGGCATTTTGACTTGAAATGTAGTACCTATGAAGTGGTAGTACTTACTATAGAGTTGTCAATTTGGAAAGTAGCCCGTATTCCAATTCACCAAAGCAAGTGTTTCAGTTTCATTGTCCAATCACTGAAAAGAAATATTTCAAGAAAA
>SRMA01025922.1:44164-133052 GCA_007224835.1 Danionella cerebrum | reverse complement strand
TAATTTCTCAATGGTGCGACTAAAAAAAATCAAAGGTTGCACTGGTGCGACCCGTCGTTCGAGGGGAAAAAAACGAAACTCTGTGAGTCTCCCTGTTGTTCAACAACAGACACACATCGTGGTCTAAAACCAATCAGAGATAGTGAAGAGCGTATCCCGTCCCACCCCCCCTCTGATTGGCCGTGGTCCAGATATTCCTGTATGTGTGTGAACGTACGTTTGAAAATGCATGTGATGCAGTCAGACAGAGAGAGGAGAGTCCATCAGGTAAACAGTGGATGTAGCCGCGGATTACAAGAGAAGATGAAAAGAACGATTGACAGATTTTTCATTAAGAAAGATAAGTTAGGGCCTGATCGTGAAAATCATAACCAATGCTCTGACACGGAGCCATCAACCTCCCTTGTGACTGGCTCTAATACATTTAGAATCGAAACTATAAACTTCAGAATTTTTCTATAAAACACATAACATGCCGCGATAAATGCACTGCTCAAGTGTCCCCTCTCCCCGCTGCCTTTCAGCGGCAGGCAGCTGCAAACAGATCATCAGACGAGGCCGAGATGAGAATTAAGTTTAACGTTGCCTACAATATTGCAAAAGAAGAACTCCCCTTCACTAAATTCAAGTCCGAAATAACTCTTATGAAGAAAAATGGCTTGAACGTTAACCCGACGTACAGCAATGATGTCGCGCGCACCCAATTTATAGGAGTCATCGCAGATACATTGAAGAAAAAGACGTCTGTGCAAATTGTGAACAGTGCGTACATGGAATTCCTGATCGACGGAGGCACATATATCGCCAAAAAGGAATTCGTCATTGTGTACAGTCGTATCTTGCGGAAAGGAAGACCGATGAATATAATATTGAACACATTGAGGTCGAGCATGCTCATGCCCAAGGTAAGCCACGTCATGTTATGGAGCCTATGTCAATAATATGCCTACCGTCTCGTTACTGCATTAACCATTAACCATAATATTCTGACACTTAAAAATGAAAAAATAAATAAATAGGCTGCATTATAAACTCTTGATCTGGGTAGTAAATGGTATTATCGTTTTTATTTGTATTTGCTGCTCTTAGGGACCAAAATCAGTTTAAAGTTTAAATTTCAGCTCAGTAAAGCACTTTAAACACCTTTTCAGTAAGTTTTAGTTACCTTTCTTGTGGAATTGTGCTTCAAATAAAGAACTTTATTTTTACCAGGTTGTTAGTTAATCATTTACAAGTCAATATTGTCTATATGGACAGTGATTTAAAAAAATAAATAAATGAATAGATAACTAAAAAAAGTGAACTTGTGAAAATGGGGTGTTAAATGTGATGCGGTTGAAAATTTGGGTGCACCTAACTTTTGTGCTGGTGCACCTAAGAAAAAAATTTAGGCGCACCAGTGCAACCAGTGCAAAAAGTTAGTCTAGAGCCCTGACTTTGATGACCGACTTTAATGAAGGAATTTTAGAAACATCTGAAACATTTCAGATGTTGAGCAATGAAATTGGTCTGTTGGTTAGTCCATTATAATCCATTAAACACATTTTATTGGGATTTATTCAGTAAGCGATTTTCGAAAATGCGCATAAAAGGTGGATGGAAACGTAGCTATTCATCTTATAGATCTTGATGTTTTACCACTTTGGATCTAACCGACGTGTTTTGGACAATGCTTCAATCTTAATGAAAAGTATTGAAACTCATTGTGTTAAAAAGCAAACCCAATTCCTTACTGAACATTCTCTTCTTAAGCCTTGGGTAGGTGGCCATGGAGTCTGGTATTTGTGGGAGTGACATGAAATAAGAAGTTACAAGCTGTCGAAGAAACGTGACGAAGCAAGGCCAATGGCTGCTACAGCCAGTAGTGCAACTGGAGCTTCAAGACCAGGCTGGGTGGCTTTTTCAGAAGAGGAGACACATGCAGGTCTGAACAAAAACCTCTAAATACTTTCCGTGTTTAATGGAATCCCAAATATCCAATATACTATACTTTAATCCAATTTTAAAGTCTCCAATTTCAGAGATTAAAAAACTAAATCAAATTGAAGGAACTTTTTGTATCCTAGAAGATTTATCTAGGGTTCTACCTTTTTATGTGCAAACATTTGAAAGAGTTATGGAGACATCTGGCCTTTGAGGATTGGCATACATTTGGCTCTAGGATCAGTTTGTCTCAGTGTGTCTGAGTTTGCTTTCAGCTTTCTCTGTGAGATTCCTATGTCCTGAGGTCATTACTCCATAGTGATTACTGCGTGAAGAGTCCACAGATCTTGCAACCTGCTACATTTAACATTTAGCTATGACCTTTCTTCCAAGAAGAGGCTGCATTTATCTG
The DNA here is from genome assembly GCA_007224835.1 of Danionella cerebrum. Lineage (NCBI taxonomy): Eukaryota > Metazoa > Chordata > Actinopteri > Cypriniformes > Danionidae > Danionella > Danionella cerebrum. Next base: position 130,717 of record SRMA01025922.1, on the reverse strand, counting down.
ACTGTTTTGGCTTTTGCTCTAAAGATGAAGTCTACCTTTCGTCTGCACCAGAGCAGCCTGCCCTGGACTCTTGCTGGACAGAAGTGTCATGTCTGACTGTACAGAAGTCAGAACAGCTGAATCCCTGGCTTCAGTTTGAAGACAAACCATGGTCACCATCACCTCCCCCCACATCAGAGGTAAAAGGTATGAGAAGTACTACTTTTGTTATGTATTTATCTATTTTTAGAACATCAGTATATTCATCTCCATTTGGTGCCACGCAATCACTAGTTTGTTTTAAATGCATCAAACAATGTCCCAATTTAAATTGTGTGATGATAATATTGGCAATTCCCTTGGGTCATGACAAGGTTGAGGACATAATATCCTCAAACAGCACCAACCTTGAGCTTCTAGCATTTGCACCACTCCCATATGTGCAAACAAGTCCCAATGTTTCCTGTTTTCCATAGAAGAGCTTTCTGCAATGACTTTGCTCAGTTTGGCTGGCCTGATTATGACTGCGCTTCCTTCAGGCCCGATGCTTGGTCTAGTCTTGTCTGTCTCTGCCTTTATCTCTGTCTGTTTCTTTTTCACACACATTGACTCACCCGCCCCCACTGTTGTCAAAGCCTGCAGCTTTGCCAGCAACTCTTTCCCAGGAAATCTCCTTTGAGAGGCAAAGTGCAGCACACACAAACGGCCAAACCCTTCAAACCCTAATTGAAGCCATAAGCAGAGTTTTCATCTCAGCTGTTGTTGCTCTTGCATGAAATCTGCCAAGGATGATGTCAGGGGTGCAGCGGGTCTATCATTTCTCCACTACACGATCATTGACAGATCCAGCCAGCTTTGCTAAAGTATTGCTATTTACTTCAATTACAGGGCTGTCCAATACGTGGCTTCAGGTTTGATGCTTTAATGTTCATGTGTGGTCTAGAGGAAGCTGAAGCAGCCAGCAAGCTCATTGTCAGCTGTTGATCCAACCTCAGCATCTACCATTATTTACATTCTAGGGCATATAGTTCAATCTAAGTTTATTCGTTAGTTTTTTTTTTTGTGACAACATTTTGGTGACCTCTATGATATGCAGGACTGAAAGATTGTTTTGGGTGTGGATATTTATAAATATTTATGTATTTTCTTTTAGCAAGTTCTTTTTCCCCAGTCACTTGGTTTCTTATTTTTATTTTATTTTTTTGTGCTTGTTTGCCTCTATTTTAAGAGGACAAGACAATATTGAGAGATTGGGAGGATAGATATTTCCGATGGGTTCTCGATTAGAACCCCCTTAGCTCTGTGCAACCACTCATTCAAAGTTAATTTATACAAAAAAAAGTTTCTCCTACTGCAGCAACTTTTTTCATTTTTCTATTTGGCACCAGTTTATCAGGAAGTGACGATCTTATTCTCTTGGACTCGTTGGATGGAAATGTTACTCTATTCACAACTATTTAATGTGATATTCCAGATTTGTTCATAAATTAAATTCTTTGGATGGAAACTACTGTTTCTTAGTCTACATTAATGATGCAAATATACTATTTTTTTCTGCTTCTGTTCTCATCACAATTCTCAATTTAGCCTAGCTAAGACTATATAGAGTCTAAGTCTGCTTTACTCTATGAGTTGTAAATGTTTTCCTTTGTTAATCCAATACAATTAATATTGAACAATCACACTTAAAAAACACTCTCTTAGAATTTTTTTTTTCCCTAGATAAACCAAAAAAAAAAATCTGTCAGTTGGGTTAAGCAAATTTTAGAATGTATCTTAAAACTAGAAGAGGAAATAACAAGTATATATTTCCTTAAATCAAGTCAGCTTAAATATATGGAAATATTTTATAATATTTCAGTGAAACAGCATTCATTCAAAAAGATTTGTGCTTATTTGTATTGCCCAAAATAGAATATGCTGCCTTTTGCAAAATGCAAAAAATTGTAGTTTTTATTTATTTTTTTGTTTGGTTAGATTTTTGCATTTATTAGAAAGGACAGACAGACGAGAAGTGAGTTGGAGCGAGTTATCCACTTGCTCGGGTTTCAAACTCGTGTCGAGTGCACTGTCCACCCCACCATGAACCTTGACTGAAAGAACTGTTAAATTATAGGAAAAGCAGGCCTCAGGAATGTTTGTGCTCAGTACGTAGTATCAAGAAATATGTTATAGTATTAAAACTACATATTACAGCTTACAATTAAACTGATTTTCTTTTTTATAAGCACTAAAAACTGGTCTTTAAAATAGTCTTAAAACTAGAACATGCTTATAATTTAAATGCAGTGAATGAACAAATTTAATGGAAAACTGTTGAAACAAAAACGTTATTTCCTAATCTTTAACATACAAATCCAGAAATAACTCCCTTGTTTTAAGATTCCTTTTCACAAGCAGTTTATTTTTGTTTCAAGAATTCTATTCTTACCAGTCGTACAAGCTTTTTTTCTTGTTCTGAGAGGTTTTTTTTACCAGAACTTAACATTGAGTTGCAAAACCAAAAGCTTGTTTTACAAAGTTTCTCAATTCAAGCAGATAAATGATCAAAATAAGCATTTTTCTCTTCTTAAAAAAATTTAAGTAATATTTTCTCAAAATAACCTAAATAATCTATACCCTAAATATCTATACAATTAGACAATTCTTCTAAAAAATAGGAAGATTTTTAAGAATCTTTTTAATCTAAATTTAAGCCTTTACAGCTTTGCTTAAATTTCTGTTTTTGCAGTATTTTGCAATATTTCAACACTTACTGGTCCATTGAGTTTTTACTCATCATTTTTCTACTCATTAATTCATATTAGTAAATTATCCAATGATGGCAATAATACAAGAGCTGATTAAAATTGGTTCTATTGTTTTCCGAGGCTGAAACACATCAGTTAGCTGTAATCTCACCTAACCTCACCCTTGATGTTTAATCCTGTCACTAAAGCCTGGACTCTGGCGAAGATTTTATTGAATATTCCCTCATTCCAATGGAGAAAGCTCTCAGCATTTGAGGCATGTGAAATATTCAAGCACTCCAACCTACTTAACTGCAACACTGGTCACTTAGTAAAATTAAATCATTAGTGTGCGAGAAAGCATTAAATGTCTAGTAATTAAATGTTTATGAGAGTGAAGCTCGAAAAGTGTCAAAAGTTGAACGAAAAAACAAACTGAAAGTGAAACTGACTAAAAATGAGCTGAATCTGAAAAAAATGTTAAAAAGCATTAGAGAGGTTTTTTGGGAGAACAATGAAAGTAAAAATCAGTCTCAAACTATGTATTTACTTTAATAGCAGTAAAATACAATTTATTTCCATAAAGACTGTCTTGTCTTTTCTTGTTTTAAGACCGCATACTCTCTCTAAAATGAACCACAAACATTCTTGAATGAATGCTGTTTTCCTAAAATATTAGTAAATATTTGTCATTTTAAGATTAAATCATACCATTACTGACTCGATTTAAGTGGATATACATCCTAGCTTTAAGACAATATGCTTAGTTTTAAGATCGCTTTTGATGAGTTACTCTAGTTTCAATGCAGACTCTCTAAACAGTTTGAAAACACTTGTTTTGAGAGTTGGTTTGTCTTTTTAATCAGCATTTGTTGTTGACATTTTTTTGGTAATTTTAATCATTTGCTCTCCCCATTGGCAGATGTTTTGCTTGATCTAAGAAGAGTTTAACTAGATTTAATTATTTTTTCTTCCGAGAGAGTTTTTTTTTTTTTTGCAGTGTTTCTAATACTAAAATAGAACACCCAATTTGGTAAGAATCTGAGGGTATTTGTCTCTATATTGCCCTTTTATTGAGTGCTGTATCTGTGCCTCTTCAATCGTCGAGTGATCAATGTGCTCCAACAGATTTATTTTTTCATTTATCCTCCATAGTTTTCCCTGTCTTGTTGGGTTCCTAAAACATTTGTATCTTGTTGCAGGTCCCAGGCATAGCATTTGCTCTTCAGCTAGCTTCTGGAGTGCTGTTCCCCCATCAGAGAGCAGCTGGACCACACAGTCGGAGGAGCAAAGCTCAGTGAGCTTGGGGGCGTCTTCCTGTGACCTGCCTTCGCTTACCACTGAAGAGCAAACACCCTCCTGTTCCCACTCCCCCAGTGAGTATCATACACACAAGTATAGAGCCATGTGTACTGGGTAATACATAGTCAACTCTGAAAATCGCTCAGTGCCTCAAACAGTAATTACAGTCACAAGAAGACAGATGATGGTGCAAATCACACAGGAAATGGTTCAGACGCTGAATTACCCATCTTTGAGTCCCTTCTGTTGGTGCCTCCCAGTTCGCATCCAGGAACACAGATAGATTGAAAATACTGCAGGTTTAGGAGTATGATGAAGGAACCAGGGCATATAAATTTTATTAGTCTGTGACAGCTGCTCCTCTGGTGTGAGTGATGTGGCACTGAATGAACGTTGTTCTGATGTGAGGCAGGACTCTCTCGATCTCACATGTGCAGGTGATTTGCTGTGGAGTGTTTGGTACTCCTGCACAATCCATCTCAGACTCTTCACCTCGGCCTCCAGCTATAGCTCACTCAGACCAGGTTTCTATGGAGACAGGAGAGGGTGCTTAGGCTTTATTTATTAAAATGCAGCATGCTTCATGTCTCAGACTGAGCGAGGATGAATTTTGCTCGATGGTAAATTGAGTAGGAGTAAAGCAAATGTTCTACTAAATAGATAAATGTGAAATTATGAACAGTTCCACTAGAGTTTGATCAAGTCTGAGCCTGTGTTTGAATTGCAGTGTGTAGATGTTTAGCTTTCAGATGGAAATTATTATAGATGCACGTATTGACAGACAGCAGTTTTGGGACCTCCTGCAATGAAGAAAGTTCTTGATTTCTAGTTATTTTTACGTTTGCAGTACAATAACAATACAAATAAGTTAATGACAAATTATTAGGGCTGTGCAACCATCACAATTTCCAGACTATGCCACTAGTTTTTTTTCTTTTGAAGGAAAAAACTTTTACTATTTTCAATGAAGATAATTTTAACGTTATCAGAAATACGCTTTATACAGTGTTAATGTGGTTAATGACTATTCTAGCTGAAAATATCTGGTTTTTGATGTAATATCTACATAGGCATATAAAGGCCCATTTCCAGCAGCAATCACTTCAGTGGCTAATGGTACAAGTGTTTGCTCATTGTGGCAGGAGCTAATGGATGATAAGAAAACCCTTGGGCTTCATGTTAGCACAGATGAATAGAGTTCAGAGAGAAGCAATAAAACTGACCTTCCTTTTAGCAGGTTGAGTATCTGGAGCATCACATTTGTGGGGTCGATAAAATGCTCAAACATTGCTCTTGACCGTATGATACCCAAGAAATGCCCATCCAGCCAATCCAACTTGCGGGAGGTGCTTCTAGAAGCGTGGGGTGAAATTTTTCCAGATTTCCTCAAAAATGAACAGCTAGAAGCCAAATGTCTCCAATTGGAGGATTCTTAAGTTTGAAGGAAAACTTAAAAAATATTTACATACATTTAATGCTCCAATCCAGAGGAGAAAACACCACACCAGGTGTTTAACTCCCCTGGAGAAAGCAAAACTGTCCAACTCCGTAAAGCATTTACTCTCCCATGTGATGGCTTTTGAGCGAGACGGGACACGGTTAACAAATAAAAATAAAAAAAAAGTTTGAAGAAAAAAAATTATTATTTCAAATAAATATTATTTCTAACCTTGTCAATGTCTTATCTAGATTATCTATTCATTTAACAACTAAAAGTGTGATTTTTCTTGCGAAACACAACATTGTCTCTGCGACCCCAAACGTTTCAAACATAATGTACATAAAAAAAACATACTCTCTTTTTTCCACACATAAATGATTAAATATCTTGTTAGCAGTTTCAATTTGTTCAAAAATTTCCAGCACATTGTCCTCTTCGCCACGAGGCATGGCTAGTGTGGCTATTTTCAAGAAACATCTCAAGACACAATTTTTATCAGAAAGCGTTTCTAGAGTAATCTGCGTGTTTTATTGCATTGTGTTTGTGGTTCTGGGTTTTACATGATCATTATCTTCTTTTGTAAGTTGATATTTTTGTGTGTTTATCCTTTTTCTCTGTGTGTTTGGGTTCCATTTCCAGTGATAAATAAGAGATTGTGTGCGTGTGTGTGTACGTGTGTGTTTGGATGAGGGGAAGAGAAAGAACAAATGTGTGAATGTGTTTTTTTTTCACATGCCTTGGAGCCTTGATAGAAGGCCATTGTCATCAGTGTGCAAATCTCTCCAGAGAGCAGCAAAAGTAATCTCAGATCAGCAGAGGTTATAGAGTAGAGCAACAGCTTGTTTAAGAACACATCCTGCTGGGAACCTCACACTCTTCCTCACGGTCTGTGACATCTGACCCCTGCAAATGTCCCAGTGAAAACACGGCCTCCTGCGTCTCACACCTGCAGCCATCACTCTGTGATTCGCATTACATGAAAGCTCTACCTGTCAGAGATAACACTTCCGCTCCTTCTGACCAGCCTCACCGACATGCTCTAAATGTGAAACAGGGTTTGGTTTTATAAGACATTATTAAATCCTGTGTATTTTAACAATTAAGTAAAGTTTCAAAACTGTTCTATATAATAATTAACCATATATCGGATCTATCCGTAGTCTTTTTTTCCCCTCATCCATCCATAGCATTCAGATTCGTAATTCTGAGGCCCAGTTATTCTTCAAGTTAATCTTCTGAGCCCCACCATACATCTACCGACCGACTGACGTAATCAATGAAATGTTCTATTATTTGGAATAAGCGAATAACCACCTGACGTGTAGCGGTTGCCTATATAATGCACAACTGAGTGTTGAATATCCTGTTTATGCCATGGTCAACACAAAATGTTTAAATTATTATTAATATGTGTGGCTGTAATAAATGAATGGAATTAAAGTTATTTTAGTCAGTTAACATTAGATGACAAATGACAACTCAAAATAAATAGTGCTGTGGATTGTTTAATTTTAGGATGTGGATCCCCTTAACTTTTAAACCAATGTCCATAAATTTATCATAGCCCATGATTTTACAGTTTTAACAGCTATTGTGCGTCTGATATGTTTAATTTATATTGCGTAATTTTGTTATTAGCATATAGCTAGAACATGTAAGAAAACAATGTTTGCGCTAATCATGTGACACATCAACTTCTATGTTTAAGACAATACAAATATCAAACTTAATACGGTTTATTAAGATGAAGCAGCTGATACTGCTGGGTCTGAGGGTTTGACGCTATGCCGGAATGCGTTTTATTCCCTCCTGCATTTGTGAAAGGGGGTGATGTCGGTTGTTCCGATGTCTAAGCTCCAATGAGCGCTTTAGAGATGTGTTGCATCTGTTCAAATCCACAAATCTAGTCCAATTTCTCAGCACATAGGTGGATTGGGGATTTTTGATTATGTACGGCAGGGACGTGGGGCTGAAGTGTGTTTTAGCCTGTGTTTCCCGCCGGATGACGGAGGAGAGATATTTGCATTGATACACATGAGTGAATAAACTGGCCTAGAGTACCTGAGCGATTATTCCAAACTAATCAGGACCTGCTAGCAAATCAGAATCGAGTATTCTGACAGACCATGGCATAAGAAATAATAAATGTTTATCATTGTTTTAGTGTCAAACTCTCTCTGTACTTAACCACTAACCATTTCATAAAGTAAATTCTCCTGCTGAGATGGTTAATGGTGGCCTTTCTCAAAATAAACTCAGATGTGTAGCTGAACATCAAAGATGAAGTCAATCCTTATGTGTTCTTAATCTAAACGTGTGTCTACGTTTGGCCATCAGTTTTTCACATATTTTGGGCAAAAGGTGTTTTGACCTTTTCAAAAATGCACTCTGGGCAAATTCACTACCCTTTCATGTTGTTAGCAACTATTACATTAAACTTCTGTAAAAAGATCAGATCAATATTTTTCTTTCATTTTTTTGCACAAGTCTCTTTATCTACCTCAGTTCTAACCAGTCAGAAACTAAGCTTTTTTTTGCACAGGCGTATCTCAAGGGTTAATGGTTCTCAAATTGTACCTTTTCCCAGGAATGACCACCGACAATCAAGAATGCATGATTTTTTGGTGTCATTGAATAGCAAAAAAGGTCATTATAAAGGAAGTTCAATGGGGCAAAACAGCCACAAACAATAAATCTGGTGATTAAAATGCATACACTTCAATGTTGTTACTAATATTTGAAAGGTCTAAGACTGTGATAAAATGTCAGAAACATCCAGGCCACATTTCATTTTCATATTAAAATCAAGTCATTTATTTATTTATTTATTTATTTTTTTTTTTTTTTCAAAAAATTTGAACAACGTGCAAGGGTTACATCTTGTTTGTTACTATTATATTGGACCCTGTATCAGAAATGTAGTTTTTTTCATGAATGGAGCCTGTATATTTTTTATTGATTGTTTCTAACTGATTCCACTGGTTTTGCACTGATCTGAAACCAGCGAAAAAAAGACCAGTAGCTCAAAGGATTGAGGGATCTCAAAGCAGTTAAGGGCATTAGTCTAAACACAACCTGTCAACCATTTGTCTGTTAGCACAAAGTCAGATCCCTGATCTCTTCATTCACTTTGACGACACATTAAAAATGAAAAACACAGGAAGAAATTAAGGAGAAACACTGTCACCTGATGGGGAGTGAGCAATTGAACAAATGAACAATTCCTCCTCAAACTGTCTTACATTCATGCATATTTCAGTTTTTAATGTGTGAGGTTTGAGGAGTTGTAAAGTTTGACAGTTACTAGCAAGAGGTTCAGGCTTCACCAGAAAGGGAGGCAGGCAGAACAAAAACAGGGAACTACAAGTCTGTGCGAGCACTTGGTGAGCTGAGGGGGTCATGTGACTTGCTTCTTACTGCAAGGTGCCGTAGTGAAGTCACACAATCACTGTCCCATCTGTTTCCTCTGTGTAGCGCCTGGGCTCTTTGGTCTGCTGTTTTGGTGAGTCTCTTGCTCTACTCTACTTAATTTTACTTGGTGTTTCCATGAAAGTTGTGGCTGTTGCAGTGTTTCAGAGTTTTGTTTGTTCATAGTGTTTGCAGTTGTTTGGCTTTTGTTTGGATAGTCTTCCTTCCTCTTTCAAGACAGAAGCAGTAGCATGCCTGGGCATATTCTATAGCTGATCAAGCATGTTTTATATATCATTTCTGCTTTACCTGATTATTCAGTATCAACAAGCCCTCACAGCTTGGATTTATTTGTTGCTGAAAGAAATACCAGTTAGTTGATGCTTAGCAACAGGAATTCTCTCATGATTTACCCACCACAGACTAGCATTTCTAGCATTTCTTTCATTGTGCTTCTAGTGTACTTGCTTTTCACTTAAATGTCACAAATTGAATTATTGGTATTTTTTTACATTATTGATTTTTTTAGGGTTGTTGAATACTAAAACATTAAATACAAAAATGACTGTGTTCTGTACACTTGCATTTCTGGTCTTGGTCATGGTGACTTGGATTTGAAACATATGTTGTGTTCAAATCTCAACCCTGGTTGATATGTTAATGTATTTTTCACATGGGTATGTGCTAATTTCATAAGTTTTCATTTGGAATTATCTTTTAACACACTAAGAGCGGCACCAACTGAACATATTTGAAAACGTCAGCAAAAGTTAAGCAAAAAAGGCCCTAATTAGTTCAAGGATGGATTACTTTATTGCTTTGTACTGTGGTATCAATAGCTGCGTTTCCATCCACTTATTTTTATGTGCATTTTAGAAAATCGCATGAAAACCCTGTGATGGAAGCGCCAAGATGTGCATACGTTTTGAAAATGCACATACAAATCAACTTTTTATTCAATACGGAAAGAAATGGAAATACTATGGAAATGTATTTACCGAATGAATCCCAATGCAAAAAGGTCGAAGGATTTTATGATTTGTGTATTTTTGTCATTTTTGTTATATGTAGGGTCTTACTCCTTTAGGTACATTTGGGTTTGATTAGCCAAAATGGCATAGCATTGTTCCTCCCCCTATAGGAATGCAGCGCTTCATGGGGTGTTTTACTCTGTTTCAGTTTTTTTTTCCTTTTTTAGCATGTTTTCAATAACTTGTGGTCTGAGGTGGGGAAGGTTGATATAGGGAAATTAATTTAGGTTAGCCGAACTGTACTCTCAAACGAGCTGGGTGTGATAACACTATAAGTTTTCTTGAAACTAGATCCTTAAGGCCTTTACACACCTATGCATGCTTGCTTGGTGCTGCTTGCCTTGGATCTTTAATTTGAAGTACAAGAGCGCTTATGTGACCTAACACACCAGCCGGAAAAAAACGGCGATGGGTCAGTGCATCAACTGGTTGGCAGCACAGAGAGGCAGAATGAGAAAAAGTATAGAGAATGTGCGCTGAAGAACTTTTAGTCAATTTAGTTTATGAGCACAAAGAGCTTCATGACAATTGCATTTCACCGAATTGGGGTTAATCGGAGCACCATCAAGGATCTGTCTACTCATTTTTTTGTGAATTTAGAGAATGCAGCAGATGCATAGGTGTCTACACGGCGATCTGAATATTTATTGCATAGTTTCGTTTGACAACGCACCTTGATGGAAAACCATGGGAACCAACGAAAAAGAGTTTAGGATTGCCTGATCGAATTGTTTTTTCATAAAGAAAGCTGGCCGATTAGATGACGTGAGTCTGATGTAAAAGAGCTGCTCAGTGGGAAAAAAATTTCCTAAGAATTCCCTCAGATGAGATGAAGAGCACCCTGCTGAGAAGCCATCCGAAGTTTCGCTGGAATCTCAATTCGGATCGATGTGTAGAAGCCTTTATAGTGGATGACGCTTAACTCAAATACTGAAAATGTAACTTTGTGTAGCCACTCATACCAAAAATATGCCTATGTTTAAAACAATGTACTGCAAATGGTAAGAGAGTGAATGCTTCCTCTAGTTTTGGTCTAAAATAGTCAAACCATTGTGACCAACATTAGCTTTCAGAAATAAACTCCCAAGTCCTCTTGACTGACAGAAGAAGTCATCTTTTTTCTTGTCCATAAGATTATTCCTTCCTCTCATTCATGACGTTTATTCCTTCCTGGGAAATTATTTGGGGGGAGGCTTCTGTTAGAGCACAACTAGCATATTGAGAGATGAAACTCAGACCTTCATTTTTTATTTACAGATTCTTCTATATGTCAAGAAGATGAAGGAGTGAGCATGGATTCATTGAACTGGACTGCAAATAACCAACAGACGAATGGCCAATCATATGTTGCCTCCAACCGCTTTGCGAGCTGGGTTACATTTGACGAGGAGGAGGAGGTGGAGGAAACCAGTTTTAAACCGAAAGGGAGGCCGTCTAATATAAAAGTCAATAACCTTAACAACTCTTCAGTCCAGGATGCCAACAGCAACTTGATCACCTCTTCCTTTTGCTCTCAGATGACGGAAAGACATTTACTAGATTTGACCCCTGATGGCAACAACTCCATGTTTGCCTTTGATAACACATCATCAAACAAGAGTCTTCCTTACAATAAGAAGAACCCTTTCCTTGATGACGAGTTCTCCAACATAGAGCCTTCTTCTATTAACCCTTTCAGTGCCTATTTTGACAAAACCCAAGTGAAAACTTCTCAAGACACTTATTCTTGCTCAGAGGCACCAGATGGGTCTGCTTTCAGCTCGCCATTCTTTGAGTTTGAAGATGGCGATTTAAAAAGGGATTCTATTTTACTCTTTTCACATTCAAAAAGCTCAGGACCTGGTAAAGATAGAGCCCCATCTGGCGTCCTTGTAGAAGGTCTGGATCAACTCAGGAATTTGCACATATCTGACCCCGACCGTGACGAGAGTTCTTCTCCACCAGATTCAGTAGATGATTCTGACTCTAGTGATTTCACCTATGAGCCGGATCACATGACTCCTCAGGAGGGTTGGCCCATGCTCCTACGGATTCCTGAAAAGAAAAACATCATGTCTTCACGTCACTGGGGACCAATTTTTGTCAGGTTGACCAACAGTGGCCAGCTGCAACTTCTCTATGAGAAAGGGCTAGATAAACCCTTTAAAGAGTTCCAGCTGAACTCCCAGCATGAGATATCTGAGCCCAAGCTTCAGAACTATGAAGAAAATGGCCGGGTTCACACCATCAGTGTGGATTATGTGGTTTACAAGGAGAAGAGGAAGATACAGCCAAAGGTCACTGTGGTTCATATGCCTGTTAGGGAACAGCTTGTGAAGCTTGGTACTACAAACTACCAGGACTTCTTGAGTTTTCGTCATGCTCTGCAGCAGAAGCTTGCAGGCGTCTCAGTAGATCAAGAAGGTCTCAACTGGCCCACAACTTACACTGAGGAAGAGGTTCATGTGGAAGTTAGGGATGATTTCTATGGGGTTCTATCTAAAGGGGACAGTCGCATCTTGGAGCAGCTAGTTTTGACTCGAGTGAACATGCTAGCTTTCTTGAATGGATCTCCACCTTGTAGCATTGGACTTAACGATGTCCACCTCAAAGGTAAAGAGGTGGTTCCTCGGCATGACATAATTCCCAACACAACGTCACGTTGGATTCAGCTTAGATCTTGTAGACTGCATGAATGTGTGGATGAGTTGGAGTTTAAAGAGTCCCGAGCTCTTACGTTTAGTCCTCCTGTTGGTCGACGATTTCAACTATTGCAGTTCCGTACACCATTTGCTGAAAAGACCCTCCCGTTCACTCTTCGAACTGTTGCTTGTGTAAGGGGTGCAGAAGTGGAAGTTCAGTCCTGGTTGGTAATGTCAACAGGGTTCTCATCAAATCGGGATCCTTTATCTTTAATTCCATGTGAGAATGTGGCTATTCGATATCCCATTCCAGAAGTCTGGGCAAAGAACTTCAGGAGGGAGAGTGTGACAGGGGAGAAGTCACTGAAGGCCCGTTTCAATAAAGGAGCCAGCTTTGGGACAGCTAGCACATCAGGGTCTGAACCTGCTATGAGGGTCACGCTGGGCACAGCAAAATACGAACAGGCCTTCAAATCTGTGGTTTGGAGAATCTGTCGCCTTCCAGACAAGAACTCAGGTAGGAGCTTGTTTCAAGTGATGTAATTAACTTTATTTAGAGACTATTTATTTTTAATCTGTCACTTCTGAGTGTGTGAGCTCAAATTTAAATGTGTTTGAATATTTAGATTTTGTATAAGTGTGACTTAACCATGAAATGATGTTTTACTGGTTAGGGTTGGGACGAGCGCGTCATATAATAGAGGGTATGCCTTGATCTCAATTTCCCACTGGGCCCTACCCTTCAAGAGAGACTGGGTGGCAACACAAGTGGTAAAATTGCTGTGTTAATATGAAAAAGGGAAGTTATTCTTGTGATAATATGCTTTAAGTTAAAAGAATTGTACTTTTATTACCTAATGACTATTTTTTTACAGGAAGTACCACAACCAGGAATGTACAAGCTTTTTAAACAATTGGCTCTCTTATTTTGAAGCCTCTCTCTTCCCCCTTCCCTAACTTCTATGTTTCTCTCTTACCTCAATGCAGCATTGAATTTAGCTTTCGGCATATTCTAAGCTAATGCCATCTTTGCGTTTACCAAACTGCTGTACACTCTCCAACGGGTGATCAATATCCCTTGCTGCTGCTGCGGACTTTGTGAGTCGTAGATCTTGATTTATGTATTGTTACACTCCTTTAGTTCTTAGTTAATCTCCTCAAAAGTCTAGTCAGCCAGGATTACCATATTAAGGGTTTTTATTTCTCTTTTATTTTGTGTTGTTAATAAAGTTCTCATTTTGAGCTGTGCACCTCAGTTCACCAGAATTCCCACTGTTGAATGGTGTTCTTCTAAGATATTTAATATTGGTTTGAGCAATCGATTGCACAACAGCTTTTCCACATTTTCAGAGCTTACGCAGGTCAAACTCACATTTAGCACCAGCTCATTAAGAACCTTTTTGACACTCATTCTACGACTGAGGTCATGTGCATACCCTCTATTGCTTAATTACCTGAAGTTGGTGGGCAAGGCTGCATCCCTGTACAGTTTAGATTTAACCCTCATGAAACTCTTGAGTCCACTAATTAATCTGCTCTCGTTTCAAGTTATGTGAGTGTGCCATACTATGCTGTTTCTATGCTGTTTCCATACTAAAGAGCCATACTATGCTGTTTCTATGCAAGTGTGAACGTGTAAAACAGACTTTGGAAGCATCTAAAAGCAGCTTTTACATTATTTTGTTGGTTTAAATGATCATATAGATCCTCTAATTGATGGTGAAGAGTTCAAATTGTGTCGTTGTCTTTTAAATCTGAATTTCACTTTTACATTAGTGTTTGTATTTCGCTGTTGCCATGGTGAGATACAGGTTTCACAATTTTAAGTTGACAACTGCAGGGTAGAGCTTCCCAAACGAACACAAAATGCAGTGCTGATAAATAGTCAGTTAATGCAGTATTGACTACCCATGCAAGTGCAGCGGCCTAGAAATAATCCTTTATCCTGTTTTTTTTTTTCTTGTGCCATGGCAGTTGCATTGTACCCTGTGCAGATTTTAGTCAATGGAGAATGCTTTAGGCTTTACAATGGTACATCAGCAGGGACTCCCTCCCCCTGCATGAGTCTGATTGGTTAAACAAAGCTCTAGTTGTCGCTTTCTATTAATTCACAGGATGAATGTGTGGCATCCACCATCACTACCATTCATGGGTTTTTTTTTAAATCCATGTTTGTCTTTTTCATTTCCTCAGTGTTGTCTTTTTTTGAAGGAATTTGCAAATGTTAAATCTTAAAATGACAATTTTCTGTTAATTTTTCTGTTTATTTTGTTCCTTCCAATAACGTGGATGTATTACAGGGAATATGGGAGTAAAGTTGTTTTGAATCATTGCATTTTTATATTAATTCATTGTGAAAAGATGGCCAATAATTAGCAAAAGCACCATTGCTCCTATAGTTTTCTGATTTCTGATTGCAGTTGCATGATTATATTAATTGTTTGTAGTTTTCAGGTTCAGGCATTAATTACTTCATAATGAATGCTTCATTAAGGGACTTGGGAAGATTCTGTTAATGTGGCTTTGGATGTGGTTTTTTTTTTTTTTAGCGCTTGGCCATCCTCATACGTTCTTCTGTCGTCTGGAGCTGGGTTCAGATTGGGAGGTGCCACCGAAATTTGAGTGTGTGGTGGAGGTTGAGTTTGAGATGCCCTCTGCGACTGCCTCTAAAGCCAGCATTCGTTCTTTGTCTGTCGGTGACAGGACTGACTTGAAGAAATGGATTACCTACAAATCACATTACTCCTATCAGGTATTACCTCTCTTTCTCTCTCTCTCTCTCTTCACTGTTGTAACCTGTACTCTATGGGTACCAACATTTCCAGTATAACCAACAAAATTCTACATAAACAACTTGTTTTTTTTTTTGTTTGTTTTTTTTTAGGGCTGGGTGGGGTTTGGTTAAAGGAAAATAATAAATGATTAGCTCTGCATATATGATATGATATGCATCACAATATTTTACAACATTATTTGAAACAATTGAAACTATTGTTTGTATAACCACCCTTGGAAAAAAATGGAATTTGAAATGTTTTGAAACCACAAAGCTAAACAGCTAAGAACCATCCACTAGGGGGCAGTGTTTGCAAGAATCTATCTTTTAGTCTAATTGATGGCAGGAGCTAATTTTATAATCTTTCTCCTTCAAATGTGAGTAAAGGATAATTTTCCTCAAGTAAAAATTACATAAAACAAAGACTCGATAAAGAAGTTTCAGAAGTGACTAGATTCACAATCATAACATGAAGAAAATACACTTCAGCATCTAGTACAGGGGTCACCAACCTTTTTGAAACCGAGAGCTACTTCCTGGGTACTGATTAATGCAAAGGGCTACCATTTTGATATCCTCTCCTGAATTTATTAATAATTAAGGATATTCATCTCTGCAAAGACACTGATCATGTGAATTATTTCTCACACTGAATATGAATTAAATTAAGGTAGTAACAAGGTAGTAAACGAATAAATATGTATATGCAACACTTTATATTTACGATTTGTCTTAGTGCAAGTGTTATTTAATTTGAAAAAAAAAAACAAGCTCAAAAACACTTCAAAATGATCACTTCTACAAGAGTCCAAGGAAATCACAATGTCCAATGTACAAATAATAAATCATATAAATTCAAAAAGTGTGCTAAGATAATTTTTTTTCATTGTTAACATTTTAACGTACACAATTTTTACATTTTACAAATGCATTGAACTAAACATGAACTGGAAACCAAATCTGGTATTGGTTTCTTACAGTTATTGGGAAGCCTGACGTATGATCGATTCCCGTGTTTAAAACATGTCAGAAACATAGAAGCCAGCGCTTCCGCTGTGCATTACCCTGAACATTCTTCTGAATTCAGAACTACTGAAGTTTTCATTGATGATGATAATAACTACTTCATATAACACCGAAAGGCTCTCAGTGAAGTATTTACGTAGATCCATGCATGACATGGGACACAGTCATTTTCAAGTCATTTGTGGTAACATGATAAAGCGTGTTTGCCGTTTTTGTATCATATGAAAGGTTCTTCTGATTGGCGCTTTGAAGGTCGTCTGATTGTTTCTCCCATTGCGAACATCGGCCGATATTGGTGATTGGTGGGCAATAAAATGTAACACCTTAAATCACAAGAGTCGACAAATCATTAATAATACATTTAATACTACACTGATTTTTTTTACGTATTGGACAGAGGCACACAGCTCTTCAATGTTTCGTTCTATTTGGGAAAATTGATTTCCACACAAAGTCTCTCTATTTTGCTCAGTGCCCAGTACAAGGTTATATTAAGTTTGGAGTAATCCGCTGGAGTGTTTCGAGAATATTCAACTTTTACTGATCCATCTGTGTCATCAGACATGAGTCTTTTGTTTGGTGTGTGCGTTTGTCACATTTTGATGTTTCAAATCATCAAACAAATGTAAATAAGAGTCAAAGACTACACAGGTCAACAAATCATGAGATTTTTAAATGAAGGTTTGTATTATCTAAAGCAATATCTTTGTGAAAAAGTGTTTGCCCCCTCTGTTAAAACACAACTTAACTCCATAACTCCACACAGATATAGAAATAATGAGGCCACACTAGGGCTGATCGATAAAACGATAATGATATGTATTGATAGACATGTGATCGATATCAATAAAAATGTGTTAGATAAAATGTTTGGTATTTTTTTATCCTTTGTTGAAGATGAAGGTATATTTTGCAATAAAGAGAGTTCAGGTGCACACACCAAGAGAGCTCGCGCCTTTGAGGTGGTGATGGCGGAGAGAGTCAAATTATCCAAAGTATTCATCTGTGTGGATGCAGACTATGCTCGTACCAACAAGTGTAAAGAGATTTTTTTCTCATTAAGGCGGAAACACAAGCAATCAATCCAAACAAAGTGCATTATGTGCAGACAGAGAAATGTAAAGCTTCTACTTCATCAACCGTCCCTGGTGTGCTGTGTTAAAATAACGACATAAACATTAGGTCTCTCTAAATAACACACACAGTCGCGTACCTCCTGCTACCAATGACTCTTAATGCGTGACTATAAATAAAATGACAAAAAAATACAGAACAGTTAATTGTTTTTCATTGATGAAAATGTATTTTAAATAATGATTTTTTTTTGCAAGTGAAACGATCTGGAAGTGATTCCAGACAGAAAGCAACACTTTTTCATGTGATATCAGGAAACAAATGAGCGAGTGTCAAAACACAGAGCTACCATGATACAAATGTGTAACGTTAGTAAATTAAGTTTGTCTAACATATTCAGGACCCTGAGTAATTCAAGGGCACTTACCTGAGTATATTTGGCGCAACCAAAGGACACTGTAAGTTTAACTGATAAGGATATCCTGTAAGGACACTGAACATGGTTCATTCACTTTATTAATTCACACTAATCCTGGTCGGGGCAAATGACTAAATTCAGTTCTGTTTGTCATTTTGCTTGAATATTTTTACTCACAAAATAAAACAAGTTTTTATTTCGTTGATAATTTGATTGTTTTTTAAACATGGAGGAAAGAGCCAAAATTTCAAATCGGGGGAACCACTGAACACAGTCACAACTCGTTTAACAAAAATTAATTTACATTTTTCATTTACTTGTTCCTGCCGCCTGTGTCGAGACTTTCTTTAGCTGAAAATCTGTTGAATATCCACAGCTTCTGCCTTTCATCTCTGACTCAATCCAGGCAGTGCAGTGCAGACACTTCAGATTAGTTCTATCTGAAATATAACGTTTCCTCTATACGCCATTTCAGCGTCTATCAGTGCTTTAATAAAACGTTGATAGCTCAGTATTAAAGTTTCTCGTAATGAATCACTCGAATCTCCCTCTCTGTAATATTAACACATATATGTTGAATATTTGCCACAGTTGTTGTGATGGTGTACTTTGCTGGGGGTTAACAAGGAAAGAGTATAGAAAGAGCACAAGGTTCAGTAAAGAAAAAAAGTTGGCTCTGGTACTCACCGTACCCTCTTTCCTATGGCTCAATTGGTTGAGCATTGTGCTAACAACGCAATGGTCATGGGTTCAAGTCCCAGGGAAAGCAAGAATTGCCGCAATGTGTTAATTGCTTGAAATTTAAGATAAAAGCATCTGCCAAATGCATAAATGTAATGTAAATCTAGACACACATCCCGTGCTATACATATATTTGATGTGGCTCAAGGGGTACGCGGCTGGGAACCTAGCATTGTTTAATGCTACCCCTACTGCTAGCCATTACTCCGCTAAACAAGTGAAAAATGCACACTGCACGAAACCTCTGTATTATACTGCGAACCTGTGCATTCTTTTGAAATAACCCGGTGAATTAATTAGCTAATCCGCTGGTGATTTTCAAACCTCTTCAGTGGAGTCTGATTTAAATGTTGGGCGCACTCTGACAAAGCTACCGAAAGACAAGTCGTCACCCTCATGCTACCCGCTGTGTCAGCTGCAAGAGTTTGTTTTCCCTGCTGAATTCCAAACATGTCATTAAGGTGCCGGAGCTGCCTTCTACAAACATCTGTTCCCATTACTGTTGAGCAGCCACAGGGAGTGATTCATCACCGAGCAGAGGTGTGCAAGACAAGAACCTGCGTGTAGAAACGATAGTAAACCTGCTGATGATGCATCTTACTATAGCAAGAGATAAATGCACTTTTGTTATGGTGACAGCTGGTGACAGGACAATGTTGAAGTTATTCTTTGCTAAATTTCTGAAAGATTTTTGAGGTCTGCTCACAGGTGATTCAGCTTGGATTTCTATGCTTATGTGTTACTGCCTCCGTGTGGTGTGCCCTTGTTAATACATAACCATTAAATTGTTCCTGTTGTCCTGTAGGTGGCGGTTGAGCAGAAGAAAAGTGAGGGTGTGCCAGAAGGCACCCGGAATGAACAGCCAAGTGAATGCACTCAGCAGTGAAGAACAGGGAGACGTGCAGGTTGCACTTGTTGAGCTTCAGAAAGTGAACTGGGGTAGTTTTGGTTTACATGTTGAAAGGAAAGTGAAATGGTAAAAAAGCAACACTGTTATGTGTTCTAAAGTGTCAGAATGTTTCAAGAGTTTGAATCAGATTTTACAAAAAGTGTGTACATTTTGTTTAACGTACAATTTTTTTTAATGTCAATTGATCTTTGTCTCAAAAAGACAAAGTCCCTGATAATGGCACTTGTAGTGCAAGTGTTTCATAAAAATGCCTTAAGGTTTAGGTCTTATTGGATTTTTTTTCAAAACCAAAACTAGACTGAGCAAAATGTCTGCTTTGGAAGTTCTGTGGTTGAAAAACAAGAGTGTAAGCATTTATTTAATGGCCATCCAATCTCTAAATGTTCACCAATCTCTCCCTAAAACATTAGCATCTGCTAACTCAAGTGTTGGCACTCCAAGCTAAAACTACAAGTGTTCTGTCTGTTTGTTTGCTTTGATTGGTCGAACTATTAACATTGTTCAAATAAATTAATTATGTTGGCAAAATTCTGACAAAAAAAATTCTCCAAACTTTGTCAACATATCCAAGCTCGTCTGATTTGGTTTGCTGTAGCACCAAAGGAGTTCTGCGAGATCATGAGAATTCTGGAAAGTTGTCCATTGACTTAACATGGGGTCGAACTTTGTAAAGCTGTAACTCTTAATGAGAACCACACTTGTTCTTCAAATCAGTCGGTGTAAGAACAGACCCACTTCTGTGACAAAAGTATTTGAACCCCAGGCTCTAGACGGGTTTAATATTTACTATTGACTTGTTTTGGTCGTTAAAAATAAATGTGAAACTGAAATGAAAATATCTTCAGAATGAAACATTATATTAACAAATTATTTTTATGACAACACTGACACCTCCCTAGCAACCCATTTTTCTGAACTCTATCTCTATATCTGGTAAATATTAGACATGGGGATTGGTTTATGTAACTTGTTGTGAAAAGGGAATATCATATTATCATCCCTCCTTAGCAACTTTGGGGGTTATTGGAGGGAGTACAACAATAAGTCAATTGTGTTGGGAGGCAGTTTTTTTTTTTCAATCAGTTTAGCTTAATAGCAACAATAATTGGAGATCGACATATTTATTTAATTAAAATTATAATAGAGTAATATGTTTATCATTGAAATAAATTTGTAAATGTCAGAATGACAAAAGGGTACCAGCCATTTTTCCCTTAGATTCTTTATTAATAAATCAATTGCTTGTTTCAACATGTTGCCATTGCTAACATCTTTAGATCCATTAGAAAATCTACACTTTTCATTAATTCATTACAATAACTTTGACATCTGTTGAATTGTTTGGTAATAAACAATTAATGTGACTAAATAAGTCTTAAGACTGTGAGGAAAATTCAGTGTGAATGTTTTGTTTTTTTTGCACATCTTGATGAGTTTAAACCATTATATTTACAGTGAATTAATTCATATTTTATGTCATTAAAATGTAAGAATGCATTAAACTACTAAAACTGCTGTATGGATTTGTTTTGGAAATACATTTTAGTATTTTTATGTACATTATATGCAATGGTTTACTAACAAAATAATCACTCCCAAATGATAATTGTGGACTATGTAAGTAGCTTTTTAGGGTTTTTGCAACATTAATTTGTGCACAAATCACATACTAATCAAACAAGTTTCAGAATGATGGAATGTATGCTTTTATCAGAATTCAATAAATATGGTTGAGCAGTGGATATTTTTGTGGACATTTTCTTGTTTCATTTATTGGGACTCTAATCCAAAAAGACTTTAACCTGTTTCATTTAACCTAAATAATTCTACTTTGTTCCATTTAATGGGACTCTAACCCTAATCGACTCTAACTTGTTTCATTTATTGGGACTCTAACTTGAAAAGACTTTAACCTGTTTCATTTATTTGGACTCTTAATCTGGAACGATTATAACCTGTTTCATCTATTGGGACACTAACCCAAAGAGACTTTAACCTGTTTCATTTATTGGGACACCAACACATAGAGTCTTTAACCTGTTTCATTTATTGGGACTCTAACCCGAAAAGACTTTAACCTGTTTCATTTATTGGGACTCTAACCCAAAACAACTCTTAACTTGTTTCATTTATTGGGACTCTAACCCAAATCGACTAACTTGTTTCATTTATTGGGACTCTAACCTGAAAAGACTTTAACCTGTTTCATTTATTTGGACTCTAATCTGGAACGATTCTAACCTGTTTCATCTATTGGGACACTAACCTAAAGAGACTTTAACCTGTTTCATTCATTGGGAGTCTAACCCAAACTTTAACTTTACGCTTTAAAGTAGTAAAATAGCAATATCAAGCATTAAAACAAGTAATATTGAAGTATATTGATTAAAAACTGAAATAAAGACTAAAATCTTTGACAAATCGCAACTTAGTTTTAGTTTTCAGATTACCGTAGTCAACATGAGTTTAGTTTGAAATGTGGCTGATGAGAAGGAAAGGGCCACTAGAGGCCAGACCTGCAACTTTATTGTGTTTTGCTACAATGGAGACTCAAAAAGAATCCTGGAAAGGGTTGGGTATTTTTGAGCTTGTGTTATTTTGGAAAAGTAATAGCTTTGACCTACACAGAAATTTGGAGCATTTTTACTCTGCACAGCAGCAATTTCCCAGCGCTTGTGGCTTGCCACTGAGGTGAAGCTGATATTGATCTAGCAGAGCTTTCTCTCCTGCAGAATCCTCAAACTCTTAATAATTCATCCTCTGTCTGCACATGCATAAATGTGATAAGATGAAACGTCTGCTGGAGACACATCTGAACTATGAAGCCATTTGAATTCAATATCTCCAAAGCCCACAAGGACCGCTTCATGGGTTCAGTCTTTAAATGTCTTAATTCTCAATCAAAACTACATTTACTTTTAAGAATTTAGCAGATGGTTTCATCCAAAGCGACTTAGTTAATCACTAGACGTATTAATAGAAGACGTTTCCGCTATTATCAGAAGAAAAACAATTCTTTTGGGGGAAATAAAACTAATTATTTTGGGTCTGAAGGGGTTAAAAAGTGACTGAAGCTGCATTCACTTGATTCCTATATTAAAAGGGCTCAAATTTACACAAGAAAAAAACAGTTAATGATTATTTTAGGGTTAATTAGTGTTGAAGGTGTGTAGAATCCTGTTGTAATTGCTCAGAGTATTATTGTTTTGAGTTCGAAATTTGGGTGTGGCGAAATGGCTCTATAGTGCCACCTAATGCATTTCAGCTTATTTTGAGGTTTTAGTTTGTTGTATGCAAATGAAAACTGACTACGTTAAACAATGTACAGCGGCTGTCAAAATTTTACCATAAATACAGTTTATTTAACATCTTTCGGGAGGAGCCTATCTGGAGCCACACCTACTCCAATTATTCCATCAACCCTCTTCCATATAAGCTGTTCCTTCCTCTTGTTCCCTGACTCAGTCCGAATCAGCTTCATCGCTCCCACCTACCTCCCCTTCACCTCTCATCGGCGTCTACTTGAGGAAGACATGAAGCCTACACGTTCGTATCCGCCACACACGCTTATGAACTTAAAGTAGGTCCTGAAACAGGAAGTTGTTAATAACTCTGTCCTGCAATGTCCGATGAGGTTCAAAATTACAGCGCATGTTAAGAGTCCATGTCTGAACAAATAGTTATAGCGCTACCCAGTGGCAACATGGAATTTGCATATGAATACACAAATGTAAGGGAACAGGACATGCAAAAAAGTCAAATAGAATGTATTTTAAATTCACTCAGTGAGAGTCAGTTATTTAGAATTTTCTGAAAATATAGTATCATTTCAGGCCTTGTAAATCAAACTCCATCATGTTAAATTGTGAAGCTTTTTTCACTATACTTACAGCGGCTGTCAATAGTTGACATTTTATAACTTATACATAATTGGTATAAATGGTCTTATTGGTACCAAAGTTACCTATATTAATAATGTTTGAATACATCTACAATGTACTCCCTTGATTATTGCGCCACCAGGAGGTGAATGTGACAAAAATATTGGGCTAAAAAATACCAGAAAATAGTCATTAGCGCCACTTGGGGGTCATGACATGTTATGTTGTTTTGATTAAATTTCCTGTATTGTTCAATCATTTCAACAATACTCGCTTCAATACATCTTCTAAATAAGGATTGGTTGTAGTGCCAATTGAGATTATCCCAGTGCACTTCTTTACTGTTTAATGTAAAATTCTATAACATTAACATTAGAGCAGCTTCTCTTCAAAAACCTGAAAATGTTGTTCTTTTCTTAAAAACTTGCAGAATTTTTTCCAGGATGACAGTTTTCTTTTTTGCCCAAAATGCCTCAACAAATAATTGTATTTAACCTGAACATTAACACGAGGCTCTGGAGCCCTTTTAATCCTTATTATAACTCAAAATTAGACAATATAATCATAAAAAGTGACCAAACAAGTTCAATAAGCTTTCATTGAGTCCGAGACAATGTGCAATATTGTGAAAAAAATCCCTTCCCGTACATTTTCTCTTCCTTTGAACCTGCTGGGACAGCACATATATGTCTATGTTTGGTTAGAAAGAATAATCCTGCACTGCAACGGAGATTTCAAAAATATTGTCTATGGTCATAACCAGTGTGGTATAGATGTTCCCAGCAGAGGGCGCTCACAGGATACTTTAGTACAAGTTAATGCAATGACTGAAGAACAGCTGCTTCACCCTTAGGCCTCCAGTCCTCACACAAACAGAGACGCTTTTCTTGGCCTATATTTTATTAGTGCTTTGCGTTCATCTGCATATCATCAAGATGAGCTCGATATGCTCCAAAACTCAACTGATCTAAAACCAGCTCAAGTTGTCATTTTATGTCTTACGTGCATGACATAATCGGATGTGATGCATCAACATTAAGTTAGATGCTTGGCCAGTCTGTGTGTGACATACAGCATTCTTTGCCAAGTTGGTTGGAATGAGGTTCTGGCTTGCAAAGCTGAGGGCACTGTAGCGGATCTTAGCGCGTTCAGATAGCCTATCAAGCCCTCTCTGTGTTTGTTTATTAGTCTTTCGTTTGTCAGTTTGCTGTCTGTCTGGGAAGAGGGGTCAGGGAAAACTGCCAAACCTTCAAACTGACCCAGTCGAACATAAAGTGCCCATGCAAGAACTCACAGATCAAAGATTACCGTTTCTGGTGGCGTGAGTAGTCTTCACCCAATTTCTGTTAATTGAAAATGATCATTTGGTCATCACTTATTCAGTCTCATGTCGTTCCAAGCATGAAAACATTGTGAATAATTTACTGTTTTTCCACATACCTTTCATGAGAAGAGTGTTTGTATTCCAGTTTTCAAAGTTACACGCAGCACACTGAAAAAAGCTTGAATTATTCTATCACCTACATTTTCTAAGACTTTTTTTTTTTTTTTTTGCTTGAATTAAAAAAAATAACTGACCTTACAACTGGACTAATTTTTACAACATATTCTCACTTCTGATTTTAAGAAATCTATGTTAAGCTCTTAGAACAATAAAAAAAATGCTTGAATATAGTTAAAATCCTCTTTGATCAAGAAAAAAAAATCTAACAATGGGGATTCTTGAAACAAATGTAAAATGCTTCAATTGTTTCAAATCAGTTATTTTATTAAATGTGTTCAATTGTTTTTTAAAGACTTGTTTTAAGCACAAAGTATTTGTTTTAATACTGTTTCCTGAAAAGTAGTTTTATCATACAAAAGATTACGTAGTACGGGTGTGGCACAATATATTGCAATATAAAAATATCACATGACTTTTTGTGGAGCTACTGGAAATTATGTGTAAGACAGTGTATAAAAAGAGCTCTCTTACTGGAGTAGTCCTTTTAAAAATTTAGATTTCGGAGTTTACCAAACTTATTGATGCCCCCTAGAGGCTGGATGATCAGATTAGACCCTTGTGTTCAATTTTACATTGATGGCCTTAACATTACTTTTTTTTAATTATCGCAATACGTATTGTATCGTGATGTGTATTGTTTAGCTGCAAATGATGCTCAGATTACAAACTTCTCCAAGTATGACCTCGAGCTGCCATGACAACGTTGCCATATAAACAGACAAACGGCGAGCCCTAATGCCATGACAATTAATTCAAAAAGCTTGTTTTTGTTGCCTTCATTTGTGTTCGATCATGTTTTCACCACATACAAAACCACACTGAGGAACTTGCACGAGACCACCGACACGGCAAGAAAACGAGCAGGAAAACGAACTCTAGTTCGAATTAATCAAACTAAATATGTCAGGTGTTCAAGCATCATAAGACAATTTGCCTATACTCTAGTTTCTGTGCAGATTTACATTCTTTTTTATTTATTTGGGGTTTTTTTGGTCTATTTTAAGATCCATCTGCATTTCTTATTAGCTAGACACTTTTCCTAATTTTAAGAAATATTGCCAAGTCAAATTTGTCAGATCAAGGAACTGTTTAACTAGATTTTAGCTTCTTTTTTGCTCTGGATTCGCTAAAAAGAATCAGAACCAATAAGAATGTGTTTTACATTAAAACATGATTATTTGATGGATTTGGTCTAAACTAATTATGGGGTAGAGTCAAAGAAAAAGAAGGCTAACTGATGCAAAACTGGACGTTGTGGCACAGCATGGAACAAGACATTTATCTCTTCAAATAACATCTCCTTGTACTCACATTCTGCAGATTGGTTGTAATCTTGTGCTTTATTCAGGTTTTAATATTTTTCAATTTACTTTGGACTGGAGATCTCTGTTTAGTTGAATTTTCAGTTACAAATTAAGACCAAAAATTGATTATTTGTGAACGGATCAAGTAGATAAAGTAGATAAAATGGCATCAAAAGATCTATTCATGTATCTCGGTGCCGTTAAAATCCTGTCTGCTTCTCCTCCAAAGCTTTTTAAATCACTTTGGAAGTAAGTCAAAAAGATTTGGATGACAGGAAAGTGAAAAAAAAAATCAAATTTGGTGTTGAAAATTCTTTTAAACCCACACAAAAGTTGATGGACATGTTTGATTTTTCCCTGGGAGTTAATCAGAAGCTGTCCCTGAAGGCATGTTAATACTGTGACGAATTAAGACAAGACCGGAAAGTATTCAGCAAAAAAAAAAAACAAAACAATACACTGTTGCTCAACTATCAATCCTCTTCTGGATGTTTTATTCTGGCCAGTAACCCCTTTGTCCACCTAAATGCACCATTCCTTTCCATCTGCTGGTTACTCCCCACTCTGGAGCAGTCTGTAGTTCCGTGCTGTACATTTATGTGGAATAAGAAAGACATTCACACTTCATTTATTCAGACCAGCTCCACAGCGGTTTATTTCTCTCGGGTGTGTGGCCAAGACAGACAGCCAAGTCGATCCGTCAAACACATCATCCATTGTACGTGCCTCAGAAAATCGACATGTTTGAAATCAGCCGAGCATTGCCCTAAATATGAAACCTGTACTCGTCTCTGTGATCATGTTCACAAAGTGCATTTCTTGGTGTTCCTCTAATGTAAATATCTTGCTGGATCGTTCCAGAGCAATCGAGACCCTGTTGATTTTGGCGCCGGGTCCGTGCGGCTCTTTGCTTGTTGTGATAGCTCTGATGCCATAAGAATTGTACAATGGCTCTGCTGTTTGTCTTCGTTTCTCCTTCTCTTTTAAGCTGATGACCCCTCAATGGCCAGATAGACTGCTTTAATCCAGACAAGCTCATGGTTGGCCACAAAGTAGGCTCTTGCCTTCCTAGAATGCAATTGTCTCTGCCGAATGGAGCTGCCTTATATTCTCTGC
The DNA here is from genome assembly GCA_007224835.1 of Danionella cerebrum. Taxonomy (NCBI): domain Eukaryota; kingdom Metazoa; phylum Chordata; class Actinopteri; order Cypriniformes; family Danionidae; genus Danionella; species Danionella cerebrum. The sequence continues at coordinate 103,456 of SRMA01025922.1, read as the reverse complement.
TGTTAAGCTCTATAGTTGTCGAACCGTGTCTATTGTGGAAAGGTCAGTGTGGCACTCACCAGCCACTACAGCCTGACAAAAGCTGCTTTGATTGAGTTTTAGTGGTGAGCGAGGTAATCTAAGGGGCTTCAGAACCTTTCTGAAGAGGTCAGGGTTTATCTGCTTTCGTGGAATATCGGAAAAGAAAATGATTGTGTTTTAATCTTTTTCGTGGCTTAACGAGGCATTGATAATCCGCGCTCTTGTCATGTCTTTCGCAGAAATTCTGATTTAATTGCGAGAATTGCCTTGAGTTCATTAGGTTAAAGATTGTGGATAAAGAGGGAAGGAACTGCTCAGCTGATTTAGTTGCTTAAGCACCATGGTTTTATTCACACCATTGTCTTCAGTGACTAATACAAACGACATGGTTACATTTTCCATCCACCATGCGTTTTTGAATATCGCATAAAAAGAAACCCTGGCTGAAACGCCACGATGCGCATACATTTTGAAAATGCACATTGAAAAATTATTGGGTGTGATGCGGCAGCATTAATGGACCAACCAACAGACCAATTTCGTTGGTCATTCTAACATTTGATCAGGTCGGTTTATCAGGAAGTGACATTTTTTTTTCTCTTAGACTCGTTGGATTAAAACGGTGCTTTATTTACTACTATTTTATGCTGCATTCCCGTTCTGCGCATACATTTAATTCACATTTTTGGATGAAAACATGGGTGATCGCACATGCAGTCACATCCTTGCACAAGCATATTTGTTCTGACCAATCGAAAAGCAGCTTTGGAATAAGATCATTATGGTGTGTTCTATTGATGTTTCAAGTAGTTTGGTTGATTAAGATCCAACATGTATCAGATGTCTTGACTAAGACTGGACCGGCGGAGTAAAGCCAAACTGCACCTACAGCCGTTGTCCCCACATGACTGGCTGCTGCATCATTTCCACCCAATACAAGTCTATGGAAAAAATGCAAACTTTAAAAATGATTTGGAATTACCTCATTTACACAAATTATATTATTTTGGAAAGTTATCTATACAGTGAACAATGTTTACATCAAGATCCTCTCTGGATTGCTGACGCCTGATTGGTGATCAGGTGTTGTGCGTTGATCTCAACTCTAGCACTCTCCTCATACCCCTCTTCTCTCACCCTTTGTTTGACCATTACCAAACAAAATACTTGACACTTCACTGCCTTACCTGAGTGTTCCTGTCTGGTCCTGTGATCCATATGCCCCTCTGCTGAGAGTTAGCGTTCACTCCTGGATACGGAGGTTGTCGTAACTTGGGGACTATATGGCCCGCTAGCATCTGCTTGATCTGGTTGTTCCTGCTCCCTAAATATTGAGTTACTTGACCCTAAGCTGTGGCCGTCAGTCTCAATAAACAAACTGAGTTGCATTTGGGTTCGCTTGCTTACTTGCAAATAACAGTTGAATAGTTTTTTGTTATTTTATGTTTATTTTCATGTGACTTACGACGGCTAAATTTTTGCCGGGGCTTTGTGATTGACAGCTACACAGAGCTAAACAGAGCTCAGAGTAAAAATAATTTACGCTCCCTATGATCAAATTCAGTAAAGTTAAGTCACATGCAAACATGTGCAACCTCTCTCTGACTGTCATGGCAGCGACCATGTCATGTTTACGGTTGCCTCATATTAGCACATCTGCTCGAGGAGTTAGTCTCTGTTAAAATCCCAAAAAACTCTAGTGTGGTTCATTTGTGGTGAGAACATGATCAAACTAAAAACAAACGAAGACAACCAAAACATACTTTTTCAACCGTTTTAAGGCCACCATTCTCACTTGTGCAGAGCATTTTGGGTTGACCTGTGTCTGTTTACAATTATCATGGAAGCTTGCTGTCAAACTTGAAGTAGTTTTTAATCCGAGCATCATTTGAAATGTGAATTTCAAGAGAAAACACAAATAATATTGTAAAAGATGCCACGTGTCAAAATCAAGCAGCGAAGTCTGTCCATTTTGAATGTGTTTTCCCAAAGTTCTGGCGTTCTGTCCTCCGTTGTTTACTTCTGTGTGTGAGTTCATTCTAAACTCGTACGAGGATGCATGTGACCAATGAGTGGCTTGTATGTCACATGGTTCTATTTTCAACTAATGTGGACCAGAGCGATCAGTGTAGTGTGAATATGACTAAATCTGCAGACAACGCAACAAGGCATCAGTTGCTTCTCTTGGTCCAGACCAAGTTAATCGAACTAGAGCTGTGAAAGCACCCTGAGAAGATTCAACAGAAATGTGACTTTATTTTGCCCAAAACACACAGGAAAGCTAGCCCAATGCTACGTACAAGTAAGAACAATGAAAGAGAGAGGGAAAATAGGAAGGGAAGACGAACGGGAAAAGCAGAAAAGAGACCGAATCAAAGGTTTTGTCGTATTTAACCCTTTACTCGTCATTTCTGTTTCAAGATCAACCAAAATAGGATTAAAATATTTTAGATTTTCTGCTTCCTCAAACTGTGCAAATTAAACTGCAAGTATTCCCCAATTTGGCAAAAACAGAAGCAGTACCCTTGGTTCACTTTATCTTTCATAAACAAGCAGGTGAAGATGGGGAGCTGGCTATTGGACATGGACTATGAAGGAGATAAAATTGAGGCATTACATCACTAATTGTGAGGTTAGCTTTTCTCCAGCCAATAAAGAAAAAAAAATAAACTATAAACCCATTTCAAACTTAATATGAAGCAGGTTTTCTCCTTTTACTTCATTCAGAGCAGTGTCTTTCAAGCATCTATGTACGTGCATAATAGATCTATTTTCCAAAGAAGCCTCACCCTTCTCTCTGGGTTCTGCTGAACCTGTTGCACCTTGTTTCCCTGCGCCTGCTGACAGCCTTCTTACCTCTTTGAATCTCCCCAGCCGTTTTCTTTAACCCTGACCTCTCTCAGGGAGTTTATAGCCATTTCAGTGTCCAGTGTGTTTCCATTTCTTGGACGTACTACTTCCTGCCAATTCCCTTGGCTCTGGACTCCCTCATCTCATTTAGGCTCCGCTGTTCCTGTTCACCCATGATCCCCTTCCTCTCTTCAGTGCAGCTTTTCCTCTGATCACGGGTTGATCCTTATGTAGATTGTTTGGTAAGAGCTTTTGAAGTCTCACATGATGTGATCCGTTTTAAAACGTGTTTTTTTCTGTTTTCTAGCACTCTGTGTGGCCTATGTGTTAATAAACCATAGTAAATCATTTTTTAATTAGGCAAGTGTTCTCCTAACAGTATAATATGTATCCTTTTTGCAACTAGTTTCCACGTTTTATGATTTAGTCATGGGAGTTGTAGTCTTTTTTGCTTTTTGTTCACTGTTTAGCTTTCACAACATTTCAATCTTAAACTGTGACAATAAACTTTGCTTACAAAAAAGCTCATAAGATGTGCCCCAATTATTGAAATGACACTGTGTCAGACCACTCACCCTCTTTTGACCTTATTTTTTGTAATTTACAGCCACCACCATCACATGTTGTGTTTAGCTGGTTGAGTAGAAGGATAACGACACAAATTAAAGCTGCAAGCAGTAAATTTAATTTAAGGGCTCAAGCACCCCCAGAGCCATTTTCACTCAGTGGCCACTTTGTTTCACTAGGTATTACGGGCAATGCTGGGTAGTATGGCCAATTTAAACCAGGTGGCGCTGTGAATTAACCTGAATTGTTTTTATATCATTGTCTTGGCCAATGTTTTTGAGACATATGTTAAAAAATGTAAAAATAAATTACCTCACCATTGATAGATGTTGTATTTCCTGTGGCCACCTGGTGGTGCTCTAAACGAGAGAGTATGTTGTACATGAGTTCAGACATGAACAGCTAACATACTTGGTAAATTTAATGTCAATCAGACATTGTTATAACAGCTTCCTGTTTGTGGCACAGTGTCGAATTTCGATGGCTGCCGTGCACACATAGTTTTACGAAGTCAAAAAAGCTTTGCAATCTAACATCCAACATCCCTTTAGATAAGACTGATCAAAGTTTGGAGATGATCAGATTAAATCTCTAGGAGTTTGTTCAAGTATAAGCAAAAGTGGACATTTTTAGAGGTTTTTGCAAAATAGCTGACTTCCTGTCGATATTGGTAAAGCAATCCATGTTACTTACATTTAAGTCTTGATACCCTAAATGTGTGCCAAATTTCATTTGTATTTACGGCAAACTGAGCACGCAACATAAGCCTAAACCACAATCAGGCATAAATTTTTACCAATTCAGACCATGTGTCTGAAATTCGGCGAGTTTTTGTGAACATTTTGTCCCTCAAAAATGCACCAAAATCCATAGAAGAATAATGCTCTGAGCAATTACAATAGGGTTCTATGCACCTTCTGCGCTCAAGTCCTAATAATGAAAAAAGTTTTGCCAAGACAAGAAACTTTAAATCTGGTTTGATGATTTAATGACTGATTTCAGCCATTCGCCTATACATACCACCAGAACAATTACTGGTTTGTTAACCTTTGCCTTGCCTGAATTAACTTTTGCCTTGCCTTGCCTTTGCAATGCTGTAGTTAGGCAGAGGTATGTTCCCAAGCCCTGCTACCCAGTTGTTGCTCTTCCCAACACCTCAGCTTGATCATCTACTTCCTGGGTGCACAAGTTGTGCTCATTTCGACCTCCACTCCTGCCAAAGAGTGTGCCATTGGAGTCTCGACAAACTAAGAATTCTCCAAATTAGTCGTCCACCATTCTGCTGAAAGGGAGCTGCCGTTTGGTATTATGCCCATAAAGGGTACTGCTTCCAGAAGGCATAGCCACCTGTGGAAATTGTGGTCTTTTTTACGTTTAAGTATCTCCACTGTGGTAATTGGAACTTCATGTATCGGACAAGGCCAGACTAGTTGGGGTGTTTAACCCATTCGTCCATTTATCTTCTTACCCGTTTGTTCTCTTTCAGGGTCACAGGTGTCTGCTGGTGTCTATTTCCGGCGCACTTCGGGCAAGAGGAGGGAGTGCACCCTGGACAATCACATTAATTCATACATTCAAACCTAAGGGGAATATAGGTTATTCAGTTAACCTAAACACATGTTTTTGGGATTGTGAGGGAAACCGGCTAGAGTAGGGAAAGATTCTATCCATAAATTTCCCAGGAAGTCCAGATTCTGTATGTTAAATATAGGTTGTTGCCTCACCAGTCACACACCACATCCACTCAGGGCAATGCAGGTGAACGGCTTTTGACCTGGTGGGGATCGAACCACCCACCTTCTGGTAATAGGACGACCAACTCCACCACTATGCCATTTGCCGCCACATTTCCGCAACTACAGTAATTTCATGTTCTTCACATCTACAGGTCCCTCTCAAAACATTAGCATATTGTGATAAAGTTCATTATTTTCTGTAATGTACTGATAAACATTAGACTTTCATATATTTCAGATTCATGTACACACAACTGAAGTAGGTCAAGCCTTTTATTGTTTTCATATTGATGATTTTATCATACAGCTCATGAAAAAGTTGGTTCAAAAGTGGCTTGACCTGGGAAATGTGACACCTGTAGCCCATTTCCTGCACATGCCTGTGCACGGTGGCTCTGGATGTTTCTACTCCAGACTCAGTCCACTGCTTCCGCAGGTCCCCCAATGTCTGGAATCTGTCCTTCACAATCTTTCTCAGGGTCCGGTCACCTATTGTCGTTGCTCAGCATTTTCTGTCATGCTTATTACTTCCCACAGACTTCCCACTGAGGTGCCTGGATACAGCACTCTGGGAACAGGTGGTTCGTTCAGAAATTTCTTTCTGTGTCTTACCCTCCTGCTTGAGGGTGTCAGTGATGGTCTTCTGGACCATCTTACTCATGATTGAGGTTTTGAGTAATGAACCAGGCTGGGAGTTTTTAAAGCCTCAGGAATCTTTTGCAGGTGTTTAGAGTTTATTAGTTAATTCAGAGGATTAGGTTAATAGCTCCTTTAGAGAACCTTTTCATGATATGCACATTTTTAGATTTTCTGTTCTCATGAGCTGTATGCCAAAATCATTAATGTTAAAACAATAAAAGGCTTGAACTACTTCAGTTGTGTGTGCATGAATCTGAAAAATATGAAAGTCTAATGTTTATCAGTACATTACAGAAAATAATGAACTTTATCACAATATACAAACTTTTTGAGAAGGACCTGTATATTCATCTGTCTTCTGATAATCGTTGCAATCTTACAAGTTGATATGATGTTTGCAGTAATTCTCCAGCCTATAATCTACAGGCTATTGCAGCATATTTCTTCTGTAATGATGGTGAAACGCAGCTCATTTCAGATGTTAAACCACAAAGAGTTTAGGCAGGTCATCCATTCTTGTGTTACTAAATACGAAAGATTCTGCAATACCCTTCAGGATCAGATGCTCAGAGCTCGTTTGTTTATTCAGATTGTTAAATTAAGTGCATCAACTGTTGTCCAATCAGAAAGCTTCGCCCATGTGGGCACTTGCAGGAGACTTTTTCAATGGAATAACAAACAGACTCTCAATTGTTTGAAAGTTTCAGAAGCATGATATAATCAGTGTCTGTTCACTTACTTCACGGATGCAACACAATTCATGAAGGGACGTTAATTACGGTTGAGGCTTTAATTGAATCTTTTTTTTTTATTCGTTCCATTCATTTCCTCTTTTGTTACCCTCCATGTTTCCCTGAAATGCTGGCAACATTGTTTTGACATTGTCAATTAATGAACTAAAACAGTGCAAAAACACATTTTAATTTGCTGGTGCCATGGAGGTCATTGGAGGTGAACACGCATTGTTCTTGAAACTCAGCTACGCTTTAAAAAAGACCAATTTATTGGTCGCATGGTTTCTTTTTGGGTTATGTGCTCACAGAGAATAGGTGTTTTATTTAGTTGGAAAAAAAGAGGATTTAAACTGTAAATTATGGCCTAAATGTGTTTCATAAATTTGACTTAAATCTTAACACCATTGGAATGACAGATAAAGTGGTGCTGGAATGACCTCAGAATCTGGCAGAATAGTTTGCTCTGGGTTCCCTAAAGATTGCTCAATGGGTTTTTTACTAATTAGGAGAAAAAATATGTCTGTGGCAAATATAAATCGAGGACATTTTTATGTTTTCTTCATGACATAAATTTGAAGTCATTAAAAAGGAGTCGCGGGGTCTGAGGTTCTCTTAAAGAAGCTGCAGGGTCAGATTCTATGTCAATTCATTGCGTATTAGAACATTTCATACACGTCAATCAGAAGACAAAACAACTTTGTCAAAAAGTATTTACATATATACCACTTACACGAGTGAAATGAACAGTTCTGCATAAAGGTTTTAGGCATTTGTGAGAAAATGCTGAAAACAAAGAATGAAAATATAAACAATGACTGTTTATTTTTGTAAATTGACAAAATGCAAAATGAGCAAAGAAATGAAAAATCTAAATAAAATTTTTCATGTTACTACTTTTTACCTGGAAACCTTCTTACAGGTACCCTTCAGGGATTTTGTGGAATTGTAGTCAGGTGCATGATCCACTAATTATACAGGCGCAAATGATCAATGTCATACGTAGATCGAAACAAGTGATGGACTGAAACAGAAACAGCTGTGTAGGAGGCTTAACCCAGGGGGTGGAATAGCCAAACTCTGCTAAAAGACAGCAACAGAACACAAAGTAGCTATGCAGCACTAAAATTTCTCCAAGAGCAACACCTCTCTGGGATCAACCAGAAGTGGACCACCAATCCTTGTGGCAGAGTGATGGCAGGGATTTCTCCCTGTCACCCCCTGCTGATCTCCTAGGTGCTACCTGGCCCCCAACCCTTGTGGTTCCTTCTCAGCCACAGCCAAAAGCTTCCTTTCTCCTCTTCCTCTCCCAGTTCATTAACGGTTTTTCGGCACTCTGCTCTAGTGCAGGCCATGTCTCGGAGTAGCCGAATCGTTGAGGACCAGACGAAGGCACTACAACCAAATTCGACAGGACGTGGGATTGCTTTGCAGCCAGTTTCCCTGCAGTTATTTGCCAAGTCGGCAAACTTCACACTCTTCTGTTTGTTGGCATCCTCCATATTCACCAGCAAAATTTTGCATGTCTCTGACCACATGATCAGGTCTGGTCATAGCGATGTTTCCACAATCTCCGTAGGGAATTAGAGGTTGACTCTCAATACTGGACAATATTTAGAACCGTAGACAAGATACACCAAGCTAAGCAGATAGTGTTACCTCAGGACTGGCAAGTGTTTTTTTTTTTTTGTTTAGTTTAGTTTAGTTTATTTCTATAGCACAATTTAATAGAACCATTGTTGCCCAAAGTGCTGTACAAAAGTAGAAACCCCAAAAAACCCAAACAAAAGTAAACATTTACATAAATATACAAAAACAATGACATAACACTACATAGAAAAACAGGAAAAACATAAAACTCAGCACTCGGAAAGCATAAAAGTTGATAAATAAGTTTTTAACAATGATGTAAAACAAAAAAAATGTCTGAGCTGATCTTATACTCAAAGGTAACAAATTCCACAGTTTCGGTGCCGCAACTGAGAAAGTGCGGCGGTCACCCTTAAGTCTTGATCAAGCTCTGGGATATTGTTAAAAGTTGCTGATTAGAAGACCTCAGGGATGTGACAGAAGTGTGACATGTTACTAAGGTTTCAAGATATGTGGGAGCTAAGCCATTTAAAGATTTAAAAACAAACACTAAAAGTTTGTATTCTATTCACGAACTGGCAACCATTTAAGAGAGAACAATATTGGTGTAATATGCTCATGCTTGCGTGTACCTGTCGGCAGTCTAGATGCCGTATTTTGAACCGCCTGCAACCGTACCAGAGCTGTTTGATTAACTCCTGTAGATAAAGTGTTACAGTAATCGAGTCGTGAGAAAATGAAGGCATGGATGAGTTTTTCAAGATCATTAACAGAGAGAAAATTTTTCACTTTCGCTAAAAGTCTCAAATTAAAAAAGCATGCTTTAACAACGGAATGAAAATTGGTGCCAACGAGAATATCGAATTTGTTTTTTGCAAGGAGGATGGCCAATGAAAGCTGGCTCTTTTAATGATGTGAGTTGGATGTAAAAGAGCCACTCATCCCACATTTTCACACATGGAAGAAATAGTGTGCCACAAATCCTCCACATTTTTGTCAAACAACTTCCTGTGATCAGCCACCAATGGTAAAAACCAATCGACATCCAGGATTTCTTTCTTATTTGCATCTGTGTGGTGCAACTGTTGTACATCAGGCAATGCCATCTTCAGGCAGGGAGCGTCATTACACCAATATTTCCTCAACCAACACGAAGAGCACCCTGCTGAGAAGCCATCCGAAGATTCCGAAGAATCTCAATTTGTATCCGTGTGTAGAGAAAAAGCTGAAGCAGTAACCTAAAACAAATAGTTCCTGAGCGATAAATCTATATTTTTGATTAACTTGACTCTGTAGTGTATATCGATGTGCTTGAAGGAAAATATATCTTTAACATAAAATGCCAACACTGCCCACTGTTTCTCTCTGAGCTCCCGTAGAATGTACACGACTCACTTTCATATCTTGTACACAAGCACATAAAGTTTAGTGCAACTGTTTAGACTGTGTCAGAATATCTAAAATAATTACATGGGTTTCTGGGCCTTAATCACTCACCCCACGTTGACAGAGGGAGGTTGTGATCATAACCACAGCTGCATGAAAAAAGAGAAAAAATACATTTTACGACCAGGAATCAAATCTAAGGAGCCTTTATGCTGAGAGAACATGACACACCGGCCAAATTAACATGTAAAGTGAATTAGAGGAAACAATGGGATTACCTCAATGTGGAACAGACTGTTTAATAAGCCTCATTTTTCACATTTTAATTAAAAAATCTAATTTAATCATTGTGATGTTTCACTTTAAGGTATTTGCTCAAATAAGTGAATTATGGCCGTATCATATTGACTTTGACAGCAATCAAGACCTTGAGGTTTCAAAGGTTGAGAAGCACCGATACAGACGAGATCTCTCGTAATACCATTCATGATGAAACTCTGATGTGATTTGCTGAAACGCTCTGCTTGTGTGCTTTAAGATTTATTAGTATTGAACATGGTTTTATTGCTTCATTCCGTTGCCTCCCACATTAACTTGCCGGTGACTAAACATGTTTACAGAAGCATGTAAACGAGAACAGTCAGCCCCTTGGTGCACATCTTAAATGCTCTGCAGCACCACAGCCGCTGGGAATTTTGTTCCAGTGTCAGCAATACTGATATTGACTTTTAATAGCTAGAGTCTGTCGAGGAGGGGTCAAAGTCAACATGAGCCTTGTTTGGACGGATATGTGTTTTTAAACCATACACCTCTATTACGCAACATTATTCTCTTGGTGTCTTCTTCTTGTTCTTGTTGAATTTTGCATGTTAAAATGAGCCATGTGATTCACGATCCATGGAAACCAATGCACAAATGGTCTGGATTATTCTTATGTTGTTTTGGTTGTGAAGAAAGAGAGAAGGAAATGAATTCAGAGCAGAAAAACATTGGCATCCAGACCAAACCATTTGAATTTGAGACAAGCATGCTGTGTTATTGTAGAGAAGGAATCTGGGATGGCAAAAACAGAAGGAACATATGAATCAGCATTTAATATCTTCCTAACCAGTGCACATGCACGTTTTGGGTAAACTTGTTTGTCTTATTAATTATCTACAAAGCAAAGCCTCCCCACTATAGGAGGTTCGGTAGATCTGGCACTAAACCATTCCTTGATTAGAGTTGAGTATCTCTCGTTTACAATCCCTGACAACAGTCTTGTCACTTATGTACAAACAGACCCGAAGTGCAGCTGAAACTGATCAAGATTTTTTTTTTTTCAAGAAATGGCTAATTTGAATCCCAACAGCTTTTGTAACAATGTTTCAGTGCAAAACAAAACTATTAAAAATATTTAAAATATTCCTATCTTGGTAAAACCAATTGAGTCTATTTTTGCAAAGACATAATGGTTGTCTTGTTACATGAGCTTCACCTGTGACTAATAATGGATCAGTATCTGTTATGAGGTGTGTGAGAACCCCAGTACTCTAAACCTTCACATAAACTGCCACCAGACCTCTGCAAAGATGCCTAAGATTCACCCTGAGACTACAGTGTTGATTATCCAGAGGCAAAAGACCAAAAACAACTTCTTGAGAGGGACGTTTGTTGGCTCGAAATCCAAGGCCAGACCATTTTCCACTGCAGCAGAGCTCAACAAGTCCTGGCTTCCCGATATCCTTGGGTCAACCAGAACAGTTTGTTGAATTTTATCTCAAAATGGCCTCCATGGTTGGATCAGTGACCAGCACTACACAAAAGATGAGTGGAAAAACCTTGTAGCATTTGCTAAGGCCCACAACCTGCCAAAATGAAGTATGCTGGAAAAGTGGAAGAAGGTGATTTTTCAGATGAATTATCTGTTACCACATACACCGCGAATATTGCAGGATTCGAGATTCCCCCAGAAAACAGTGAAGTTTGGTGGTGTAAAAATCATAGTCATGGGTGGAAAGCAACATCTGTCGTCTAAAATATCAAGAAATCTTAGCCACCTCTTTTATTTCCAACCATTAAAATGGCCAAATTCTGCAGCAGGAGGTTCCTCAAGGCGAAGATTATCAAGATGATCCAGGATTGGCCAGCCCAGTCAACAGACATGAATGTCGTTGAGGATTTCTGGAGTAGGATGAAAGATTAAACCATAGAATATTGATGAACTCTGGGAGGTTATTTTGCTTTTCCTGATGACTTCAATAGATTGTATGGATCCTGGCCGAACTGCATGTATGCAGTGCTTCAAGCTCATGGAAGTTGTGCGATATATTAAATTTGGATCCCATGGCACTACTACTTAATTTGCAGACATGTTATTGCATTTGAGGTAAATTTGTTCAAGCTTTCTGTCTGGAATAAAAGGATTAAACTTATTTCAGAAGCTTTTAGCTTTTCATGTGAGCTATTTGAAACTTTTGTTAATAAAACTTTGTTGGAAGTCAGGTCAATAACAGATGTTTGACTTTTGTCTGGGATAATAAAACTGAAACATGAACACGGTCATTCGTCCGATGAGAGTTCTCGTGTTTCTTATTTTTAGCTAAAAAGTGAAATTTCATGTGAATCTTTCAACTGTGTTTTAAATATGTTTAAAATGTCTTTTTTTCAGTTTTCAAAACCGTACAAGACAAAAGTCTGTTTTGGAATGTTTATGGTTTGCCACTCAACTTCATGTCCAGAGCATCAACAAGGATGTTTACATCTGTTCTAATTAAATCATGGCCCACCACTGTCCAGGGGGTACCAAGCAATGTAGGCTAGACATTAGGGAGAAGGTTATTTCATGTAATTCATTCATATTTGATTCATTTAGTTTACTTGTCCATGGAGAGACCATTTACAATTAATTTCATGTGGATAGACATATTTACTGACACTTTATATTTGGGTCTGTCAGTGGAGCAGGCAAGAAAGATGTTTGGCCTCAGACCAACACTGCTAACTACCCGTTTCTTTCAAGCTGGGAGGCTTTAGCACTGTAGCCAAACGGCGTTACGGATGAATCTCATGATTCCTGCCTTTGGCAGAGTGGTGTGTTTTTGCCTATGTCCCATGAACAGCTGGAAGATAAAGGCCTTGCTTTTAAAAACAATGTCATTTGATAGGAATTCCCTTTGCTTACTTTAGTTTGTTGACCTTTATCTGTAAAGTCATGGTTTAAATAATGAATATCCACAATAAGTGCATGAGTTTTTAACCTCATGCACTTAACAGGTATTTTGAGTCTTGAGTTGTTATGCCGCAATGTTTTACGTGGATACGGTTTTCAATCCAAGCACTGAAAATTGCAAACCAATGCATTTACAATGGGTTTCATTTAATCAAGATTCAATTTACACCTATTTATTACAGGTTCCTGAGGATGCCTGGCACCTCGACATACTAAATTAATCTGTTCCAGGATGGCGTTCATATCTCAGCTGTTTTGTATGTCAAATGTTTTACAGGTAAAATGCCAAATCCGTGCACTGGCTCTCAGAAACAACATTTAAAAAAAATGTGAAATCAGAGAAAAAAAATCAAGTTACTTTTCTTCAATCCTTATATCTACACGTTGTTAATGTAATAAATGATAATGAAACAGAATTAAATAAATGCTAAATAATATGTACTCACGTGTAAAACCTTACCTTGCGAGTGAGGTGAAGTGTCAGAGGAGGTGGATGTCAGAAAACATTAAGTGCAAAAGTTAACTTTCTCGAGATATTTCACGAATTACGAACACTAACACAAAACCAAGCTCATGTGTAGACATACCGAAAGCGTGTGTGAAAGGGATGGAGGGAGCGCTTCTGAGAAGGCGTCACCGGTATGATCTTACCAATAGGAGAGCAGAGCAGAACTGTGATTTTCGAATCTTGGAATTTGTTTGTACCTTGAAGCAAAATATTTCCAGAGAGAGCTTTCGTATCTTGGATTTTTCGTAATGTGAAACATTCATATTTCAAAGTACTACTGTACTGTGCAAAAGTCTTAGAGCAGATGTGAAAGAAGCGGCAAACAAAAATGGAAGAGTTAATCATTTTTCATTGTTGAATGACCAAAAGAGAAATCTAAATCAAATCAGTATTTTGTGTTACCAATGCGACCTGAACAAAACTTCATCTCTATTTGCATACAGTCTTCTACTACAGTCAGATTTTTCACATTTTGGTTCATCCGTACAGAAAATCTACTGCCATTATCTGCAACTCAGCTCCTTTGTTTTCATGTCCTCGTGTCAGAAGTATGGAGTTTTCACTTTCATGTTGACTTCTGCCCAGATATTGCTGGACTATAGATGGGTGTACCTGGGTCTGTGAGGAGTTTGGTTCCGAAACATAATAAAAACCATAAACAAAGAGTAGCACGGTGGCCTTCCAGTTAGAAGGTTGTTGGTTCGAGGCTCGCTGGTGATCTTCCTGAAAGGAGTTTGCATGTTCTCCCCGTGCTTGCGTATGTTCCTCCAGGGAACTCCAATTTCCCCCACAATCCCCAAAAATACGGTTATGGTAATTGAATCTAAATTGCCCTTAGGAGTGAATGTTGTCCTGTGATGGACTGGAGACCTGTACCCCTGCCTCTCACCCAATGTGCACTGGAGATAGGTACCAGCAGACCCCGTAACATTGAAAGGGAATAAAAAATGGATTAGAAGATGAAGTTTTGAAAAAGGTGTATTTTTTCATGTTTGAAAAGCCCATAAAAATGATTTTAAAAACCACACAATACTTGCCGTCCAACCAGGCCTTGTTTGTCAGTTTTTTTTTTTTTTTGCTAACTGCGATAAATGCCAGTCGAGCTATCCACAAAATGCCATAGCACCACTAAACCAAGCTCAGTGCAAAAAGGGCTGAGGTGCCGAGGAGGTTGAAAAATGGCGTCTGCAGATGTCTCTTTGAGTCATTTTATTGATCATTAAACAAAGACAGATCAGAATTAGAATATTTTCCTGATTAATAAACAGTCCAGCAAAGACGTCCAAATTTAACCAATTTAATCTGGAACCAGCCACTTAATTCAATATTGATTATTTTTATCACTGTACTTTGAATAGTTTCATAAAATAAAAATGTGTATTGATGCCTTAGATTTATATCGTTTTGTGAAAAAACACGCCATGGAGTTATCGCCTTTTGAAAAAAAAAAAAATAATAATAAATCTTTAAATAATAAAATCTGGATTTAAAAAAAAATAAAACTGTATTTAATTATAATAAAATAGATCTATGGCTGAACCCAAACACGTTTGCTCCATAGCACATCGTTGTTTCCTTTGTTACCACAAAGTTGATTTGAGCCATTTCATCTCCTGATGAGAAAAGCAGACAGCCATCAGTTTCTGCATGAGACGAGCTGCAGCAAAAGAGCACGAAGAGTTCCACACATGGAACAAAGCACATTTGGGTCTGAAATAATTTATCATCTTAAAATTGAACCACTCTTATCTCTGGCAATACAGATGATTGTTTCAATAAGACGCTTTAGAGAACTCACTCACTTTTTGTGGTATAATTGTGAAAGAAAATTTAGATTTAAAGTGTTAGAAAGTGTAGTCTTAATAGAATGGAAATCTTGGGGTATGTTTACCATCTCTGAGAATTGATACTAGTTCACATCAAATTCGTTCTTGCTCATCATATCTACTACTATTTCTGGGTGAGCTGACCCAAGTTTGGAGTGATGCTTGTCATTTTGGGGAATCAAGGTCTTTAGACATTGATCGAAAGTTTATGATCTGCTTCTTTTTCACTGCAGGGGAAGTGAACTTGTAACCTTGACTGCTTTTCACACTATCTTTAGAATGGCAGTTGATTGGCAAAAAATATGTGTCTGCTACCACAATCTACAGGAAGTGAAACGTGATTCAAGTTGGCAGAAACAATCCCCTGCTCTTAAAAACAATCTTCATCAATGTTTGAAGAGGATTTAGTTTGTATCCCGGTTTTGCAAGAACGAAAGAACAGCAAGATGTCTGTTTTAGAATGATGAGAAGGATGATGGACAGCTGTTGGATTTTATAGTCCTTTTCAGATAAAATGTAAAATATTACTTAGCAGCATTTCAAAGATCATCTGAAATTAAAGCTGCGAGCAGCGATCAAAGGGCTCTCGCCCCTCAGTGGACAGTTTGTTGCACTATGACCTATGAGATGTGAGAATTATTAAAATTACTGAAGAATACAAGCAAATTAAGTGTCATGACCTCCAGGGGGCACTATGATTGACTTTTGAATAATTAAGGTCGATTATTGTTACGTACAATTTTCTTGTCACAGATGTCTCAGTCAGTAAAAGAAGCATCTTATCAATATTAAATGTTGTATTTCCAATAGCCTTTATGATGCTATAACTGGGAGTGTTTTTTGTAGACACTGACTAATAACCCTGTTGCTAAGTTTGGAAACGATCAGACATATTATGGCTGAATTATAACATCTTCCCATATGCCATGATAAGACTCATGGAGTTTGGAGATGAACAGATAAAATCTCTAGGAGCAGTATAACACAAGCAAAATTGGCCATTTTTAGAGGTTTTTTGCAAAATAACTGACTTCCTGTCGATTTTGGAAGCGCAATCCAAACTACTTATATTTACAATAAAATTAATATTAGTTATGGTATTTAAAAAGTTATATTTACGGATGAAAATTTCATCTAAAAAGTTATATTTACGGATGAAAATTTAAATCTGATTTGTGTTCGAAAAGTAGGTGTGGCAAAAAGGCTCTATAGCGCCACCTAACGCATTTCAGCTTATGTTGTGCTCTGTACCCAAACAAAATTCAGTAAACGTGTGTAGGGTACAAAGACTATGGATCGCGTTTTTAAAATCAACAGGAAGTTGGTTATTGGGCAAAAACCTCTAAAAATTTGCTTCCTGGAGATTTTATTTGTTCTCCAAATTCTATCAGTCATATCTTAAGACATATTATGGGATGTTAAATTGTGAAGCTTTTTTGGCTTCGTATGCACGGTGGTCATTGAAAGTCGAAATTTTGACAATAATAGGAAGCTGCAAATAACTCAGGCATTCGTGCTCAAAGAGTCCATGTCTGAACAAATCTATGTTTGTTAGTTTGTTAGTTATATCCCCACATCACCAAGTGGCCAAGGGAAGAGCAACATTAGGTACAAGAATCTTGTCGAAAACAATACCAGAAAATTTTGAGACATGAATATTTAGACTCGTGTCATGACACTTTGAGATCTGGTTTTCATTTTCTTTGCCTGTATTGTTCAGTTGTTCAGTAACTTTTACATTTCTCACTTGAATACATCATCTAAGTAAGGATTTGTCATTCATGCAAATGAACTGGCTGGAGTGGCTGGAGATGCACATGCCCTTTAATCGCTGCTTGCAGCTTTAATTCAATTTATTTTAAGGATCAAGCTTCATTTAACTTCCAAAAATGTCCCTGATTAATTCACAAATAAATAAATATAAGAAAAATGGAAGTTTAAACCCTTGCTACTGTAGCTGACGATGCAGTCTTCATGTCTGACTGGGGTGGGCGGAGCATAATGCATTAGACTGCGGTGCATTGATTGATTTATCGTTCCTAAATAAAGCAACACAGGCCGTGTTTTTACTTTTTAAAAAAGTTGGTCTTCTACATCTTCAAATGGGCTTCTAACTGCAAAAATTGGTTGCATGGCAGTTTTTTTTTGTTGGTTTGTCTATAACCATAGCATGTTTTGGATTTATATCAAACACGATCGGTTTAATATATGGCTATCTATGGGTAATTGATTTCGAATGGACATGCAGGGATGAGTTGAGTTATGATGCTGTGCCAAATCCCTTCATGGAACTTATTTAGGCCATATGTGTTACAGTACATAGGTTTGAACTGACTCACCCTTCGAAAAGTCTAGAGAAAACACAGAGCGCCCCCGGTGAACTACATTTGTAGAGATTCTTCACTTATTTGGCCCATGATGGAACTTTAGCTGATTCTATGGATGATTAAATAACATTAACAGTAACATAAACGTCGGTACAAACTAATCAGCAAGACCTCGACTTGTTGGCAAATGTAGCATAAACTTCAATGTGAAGAAATAAATGAATTGTTTTATGCTTTACAAAGAACACTGTGTATGTCTCTCTCCTAAAAAAAGTAGAGCCAGCCTTAATAAACGGCAAATTAGTGTAAGGTTGCAGTCCCATAAAGAGCAGATGGCAGTGGAAAGTTCTGCAAGTGATCAACTGACGATGCTCAAATGAAAGAACACAGACATAGCAGCTTAAACGTTTTATGCTTTGCAAACAGAAAGAGGAAATTGTAAATTCAAAATACTTGTTTTTTAAAGGGGTCATGACATGTTGAGCCAGTGTTGAGGCTTTTATGATGATTTATAAGAGTAGATTGAATCAAAAATCGAACCTTGGATGTTCCAGAACAAAAAAAACAGTTTGTTTCTTTTAAAAAATGGGTTTTATTAACGCCAATGACAACGTTACATGAGTCCCGTTGTAAAGTCACGACCAGGCATGAAAGGGCCGATTTACCTTCCCTCCACACTATCCACAAAGCAACACTTTCTCTCGTGATATCAGTAAACAAACCAGAGAGAGTTAAACAGGAAAGACGGAGCACTTACCTGCTAAGTAAGTATTTGGCACAGCCTGTAAGAACACTGATAGCGGATCCCGGTAGGGGCAGCCTCAAAATTATTTTTTCATTGGTTTTCATTGATGGAAATTGTTATTTAATTGAAAATGGAATTATTTATCAAACCTGTCTTGATTAAAAGTGTGTTACATGGAGGAATCAGCCGGCGTTTAAATCGGGGGACCACTGAACACAGTCACAACTCGTTTGACAAAGATTTATTTTAATAATTCATTTAATTGTTTCTGGGGTGGGTTCCCTGGAAATGTTAGCCTCTGTCAAGGCTTTACTCAGCTATAAACCATCTAATATTCACTGTTTCTTTCTAAAAGCATCTCTCTCACAGCACAGAGCAAACTGTTCAGATCAGCTTTGTGCTCACAGCTGTACGGTCGTATGATGTTTCCTCCAAATGCCATTACAGTGTCCGTCTATGTTGCTTTATTAAGATTTTGATGGCTCAATACTGAAGTTGCTCATAGTGAATCACTCTAACTTCCCTTACATCTACGTTGACTGTCGGACAGCAACTTTGCATGAACGCAATTAATATGCAAATCTGTAACCAATAGGTGATTAACTGGGGAGTAGTTACAAAGTTTTCCGAATTAATATCTCAGATTAATTCCGGAATAAACCAAGGCTACAAAATTGAAAGAGATTTTAACTTTGAGTAAAAGAATCACATTTCTCACACAATTAGTCCAATGTGAACAACATATTATTAACATATATAACATATAACATATTATAAAGACCCCTTTACAAAATTTAGTGAGGGAAAGACATATTTGACTACTGAGAAAGTATCACTCAATAAATATAATGTCCTTTTCTTGCGGCTCAGTCTATAGAGCATTGCACTAACAACACAAAGGTTGTCTGTTCTGTCGGGAAAGACGAAAGTGCTCGGGATGTTTTCAGCTACTTCAGAGTGATTTTGAGTCTAAATTTGGCCACAACGTTTCACTTAATTGAATGATTTTTGATGCTACACTGAAAATAAGTATTTATTTTTCCTGAAATAAATGCCATCATGTAAGATCTAAAAAAAATTGGGGTTTAGAGCTGCGGTAGATAAATAGATTTATTCTAAAAATGGAAAAAATATTGATCTGATTAACAGCCCTGAACAACATGAAAGTGTGGTAATATTTGAACAATGCACAGGGGGTTAATAAATGAGACAGAATAAGATTTTAAAATGTAAAAAAAAAAAATTTGTCTAGAAAACCAAAACTTTTCCAAAATGTGAAACACTGCAATAATAAAAATGAAAACAAAATTGAGTTGCCACCAAAACAATTTCTTTTGCAAAAAATGTTACAAATCGCGTAGCAGCATTTTTTAAAATCTGCAACTTGAAAAACAGGATTACAGTGGTACCTCGAGATACGAAATTAATCCGTTTCAGAGTGGCGTTCGTATTTTCTTGAAGCAAGTTTTACATGTAAAATGGCTAATCCGTGCAATGGCTCTCAGAAACAACAATTTGATAAAAAGAAATGACCGTACCGAAAGCGTTTGAGAAGGGATTGAGAGAGCCATTCTGAGAAAACGTCACAGATTTCTCCTCTAACGTTTCTCCTCTTTTGTTAAAGCACATTATTGGTAATCTATACATAATATTTTGCTTGATTTAAACATTTAAAGTGTTTTAAAGCATATCAGCACCTTTTACTGTTGTCTGTCATGAGTGGAGTGCTAAGACCCGGAAGACTTAACAAGCGGATAATAAAGCATAACTGTTGGTGTTTTTCGTATTTTGGAATTTTTTGTATCTCCAGAGAGACCTTCATATCTTGGATTTTTCGTAATTCGAAGCATTCTTATTTCGAGGTATACTCTATTGATGTGTTAAAAGGAAACAGCCAATAGATAAATGCAGAATAAGATAAATGGCATTTCAACTACCGCTTTTCCATCAAGTTTTTGTAACAGCAATGATATGAAATTGTGGTATGAGTAACACCAAACGGCTCTTTTACATCCTGCTCACATCATCAAAAGAGCCTGCTTTCATTGGTTGTTTCAGAAAAATGGATCCATTATGGCATTTCTCTGTCTCTTGGCTCATATTCAAACTTATCAGATGAATATTGCTTTTTTTTACCCTTCAACGCATTAAAAATATTTAAGGTTTAATCTACATTTGAAGCAAGTAAAATGAAAAAAGTAGATTGCTAATGTTTTTTTTGCAAGCCTCAAAAGTTCCATTATTTTACATTAGCATAAATCTAGCCAAAGACAGCACAATAATTTCAAATCGTTTGAGGCTTTGCATCTGGATTTGGCATCTTTCTTAGCGAAACATAGAAAGTTTTTTTTGATTTTCTCCCTCAATTAAAATGAAAGATCACCTTTGTGATGCTCTAGTTCTCACACTGCTTCACAATGTAGCCCTCACTGCTTCAATGACCAGCTCTCCGCATTACACTCTTTTCAGCTTGGATTAAATGGGAGGAAAGTACGCAAAACGATGGCATGCTTCACTACCTTCCCAAATTTTAAACTACTTGTTCTTCTAAAGTGGCTAACTGAGCACAGAATGTTCCGTCCTTAGCTCTGGCCATAGAAACAAAGCCTTTTGTGCTGAATCAATGTATTTGAGCGTCAATGCTTTTATAGAAATGTAAAAGACTCTGATTCAAGGAGCAAGCATATGTTTCCCTGCCATTGTGCTCATGATAATGAGAGGACACTTTTTTAACGACTGATGTTCCGTAGACTTGACTCAACCTCTGAATGGCCGATTACTGGTTGGAGGTAAAGGAAAGATCTTAATCTTCTCCAGGTGGCAATGCCAGTTCTTTATACAGACCTCGAGTTTATGGGCCCTTAATATAGTTGGAGGATCATCTTGATTAAAACAAGCGATCAATGTCTTCTTGGAAATTTGGCTTGGAGGTAGGACTCTGGTTCAGTCATGCTGCTTGGAAATAAAGGGAAAAGTCAAATGTTCCATAAGTGCTTGGATCACATTTCTTTCATAATCTGTTTCTTATTGTTATGTAAGATTATGGCGTTTCTTTTTGTTATGGTGCTTGTTACCCCTGCCAATACGCTTTTGTAAGTTATGCAAAGTTATGTAAGGCTCTGTGCAGTCCTGTGGAAGTGTCTCCCGTGAGAAAGTCTTCCAGCCAGCGCAGCTCGTGCGCAGGTTTTCTGCTCTAAATCACCAAGACTCAACACTTGGAAGAACAGAGTGTCTGTCTTTTAACAATTTCCTTGGTTTGCTTCATGCACGAAATCAATGAAGTATGGGATAAAAACATGTTTTACTATTTGCAGTTGGGGTTTATGGTGTTGTTATGTAACAAATGCTGTGGTGATTTATGAGATGCTCTTCTAAAAACATGTGCTGTGATTTTATCCACACGTATATGACATTAAATGCAGAAAATAAGCTTGATTGTAATCCTGCTCATATAATGGCTTGACACAGACAAACCTGATAACAGGACCTGGTAGGGTTGGCTCCACCTACCCCACACATTGTGCTTTCATTCAATTTGACTGTTACTGACAGGCGAGCTCTGTAACCGAGTTAGTGTTAGTGCGGTGGGACATTATGTTTGCTGAGTAAACAGCGTGTTCACTCCTGTTAAACTTAAATCTTTTCAAAGAAACAACCGATTTCATGTGAAATAGCCATTCGTGGAAAGCCCAGATTATTTTGATTGTTCATTGAGGGTTTGATAACAAATCTAGAATTAAACTTTGATCTGAGTTGCATCAAACATTTGATGCTAGTGATTATTTTGCAATCCTGTAGACATCCAACTACACAATACATTTGGTTGTTTTCTCACAAAATTAAGAGCAACTTGTGTTTCGGTGAAAATGAGGTGTCGGTAGTTCCAGGGAAACACAAGTTGGAGCATTTCTCTGTTTGTCTGCAAACAAATAAACTTTTGAACCAGAGTAGCTTTTATAGTTCTGTGAACTGTTGATAGAAGGTCATGGTGCTCTACACACAATACTTGTTGATTTTGTTGTATTTTTTCATGGAACATTTCCATTTTTTTATACATGGGGACTGCCTAAGATTCAAACTCTCAAAATCTAACAGGTCTGAAACATTTATATTTTAATGTGTTTTGAAAATCTTTACAGTTTTAAAGACACAAGAGTTTAACCCTTAGAAGTCTGGGTCCCTTTACAGCATTTTATTTACTACTTTACATGTTGCTCTAATAAATGGAATAAATCAAATAAATCTCTGAAACAGTTTTTTTTGTGGCAATGCTTGATATGATTGTTTAGTACAACCCCAGCTTCTTTTTTTCCAGAGTATTACATTTTGTTATTTTTTTTTAACTGCAAAAAATTGAGAATGAATGATATTTAATAACAAAAATCAAAAGTGTTGACAAAATATTGACAAATCCCTCCAATAGTCGGACACAAAGTCAAACAATGTGAAAATCGCTTCAAAAAACCAAGCATATACTGTTCAAAGCACATTTTGTGCATTTTTGCTTTGAAAAACACAGGCCATATCACAGGTCGTGTACTTTTAAGGGTTATCCTTTCTCTTCACCACTAGATGCCACTAATTTGGGGTCTGTAAAATGAACCAAAGATAATTGTGGATTTTCTCACATTTTAATTTGAAATACCTTGCATGCGAATTATGTCATACCTCTTGTTATTTTTCGTTTAAACCCCAAAATATTAAAACATTATTTTTTGAAATCTACACATTATATTTGAAATCAAAGTTAAACAATAGGTGGTCAAATCATTTGTACTTGATTCAAAACAGTCGCTGTGATTGGCAAACACACCGGTGCGTATAGACTTCTCAGAGTTTACTGCTTCATTGCAAACTACCCCACTGCAACCCATTAACTGTCATTTGCCACAACATTTTTTAAAGTCATAGTTTGTTAACTAATACACTTCAAACCCACCAACATGCACTCACCGAAACATTTGAGACAGATGTTCCAATCGACTACTTGCACAGATCCTCGTGATGCACTTCCTTTCAGAAATTGTATTTATCGCCTATTTTCCAGCCTTACCGCAATCACTGTTTACTTAATCCAAACAAGTCTAAAAATTTGTGCAATACAAACCATTTTTACATTTCAGAGACAGCAGAAGAGGAGCACAGAAAACTGATGTTTCACTGTGTTAATCATCTTTGAAATTCAGTGGAACTTAAAATTTTTAACGTTTTCCTGCTGATGTGGATCTGTAAACATCTGATCAGCTTATCAACCCTCAAAAAAAATTACAATTACATTAAGCTACAAATACATTTTTTGAACAATATGTTGTATTGGACAAATATTTTCATGTTAGAGCCTTTATACAGCGTTTGAGTTAGTCTCTTTCCAGCGGATCCATAACCACAACTTATTATCAATATAAGAAGTTAATGTTTTGGCAAAACAATCACCTATAATGTGGATATCAACCTTTAGAAGTCTGAAATCACAGCGGCTGTTTTAAATTAAGTAGGTATGATGCGACCCACCAATTGTTTAATTTTGATTTCACATATAATGTGTAGGTTTCTAAAATGTTAATAGCTTTGATATGTTTGGTTGTCTTTCAGTTTCATTTTACACACCCCAAACCCTTGATAGTACAAACAATGTGATATGGGCTTGTGTTTTTAAAAGTTCTGGCACAAACAAAATTACACTGGAACATAAAGTGCTTGGAACAGTTATTTTTAGGTATGCATGAGAATAATATGTGAACTTTTTCTGTTTAAGACTAAAGACTAAAGAGTTGTTTGGGTAACATTTTGTCACTGTGAAATTGCTGTTTTTTTAATTAAACTTTTCAATTTAAAGGTAGATTGGGTTCTCTGTTTATCATGAAATCTTTGTTCGCTGTTCCCGGATCTGCCGTGTTTTTTCATGGGATACTTCTATTTATTTAATGGGTCCAAACCTCATGCATCTAGAACAGCCAGTAATCCCGAATTTTAAGTGGAAATCGACTCCTGAGGTGACTGGGTTCAAACGGGCGGGGAGACGAGAGGAAGAGAGAAGAAGTTTTTTTGTTAAACTTCTAGTCCAGTCTAAATATGGCACATGCAGTGAGAGGAGCCAAGCCAAACATTTTATCTACAGGATTATTAGTTTTTGTTACATAATAGTGTGGTTGAAGTACAATGAATATTGAACTAAAAACAACAATAAAAATGAAAATTTAGTAACAATTGATTTGAAGGATCAGAAATTAGCTAGTGACTTTTGGAAAATAACTGCATTTTCCCTGATTAATTATTGACATACCCCACTAACAGATATTAATTATTCGTTGTCTTTATTGATTCTTTAAAGCTCCTTCATTTATAATAATAGATATTTTGTTCCCTTTCCTAAAATAACATTTGCTGTTTCCCACAAGACAAAATAGAAAAATAGTTAAAAATTATAATAAAAACAGAAGAAACTCTGTGATCCATTAAGTATGACTCAGATGCTTTTTTCATGTAAGTTACATGTAGGAAAAAAACAAATACTTTCTTCCGAACAAAATCTAAACTGGACATTCCCACAGATTGCTTGTAAAATGTTTAATTTGCAAAATACAAGCTGTGCTACAAATGGTTAATTAAGAGCGTAATGGGTTGCAATTCAATCATCGTTAATAAAAATACAAAAGACAAAAATGTACAATACAATAAAAAGTGTAATAGACAAAAAATCTTATTGTCTGAGATAAAACAGGAAGTTGCATCCCAACAGGAAGTTACATCATAACAGGGAGTTGCTTGAATAGTGGAGCGGGCACACGACTCCTGAACAACACTGAGTTTCACAGCAAGAGATTACGTGTGTTTTGAGCCCAACCACAAAACAGCGTCATTGAAAAGTTTTAAACAATCAACACAATTTTAAACAATCAAATCTTCCCCTCGGCACGGTGGCGCTGTGGCCTTCCAGTTAGAAGGTTGTCAGTTCAAAGCTTGCTGGTGACCTTCCTGGAAGAAGTTTGCATGTTCTCCCTGTGCTTGCGTGGGTTTCCTCCAGGTACTCCGGTTTCCCCCACAATCCCAACAACATGTGGTTAAGTTAATTGAATAATCTAAATTCCAGTTAGGTGTGAATGTTGCCCTGCGATGGACTGGCGACCTGTCCAGGGTGTACCCCTGCCTCTCACCCAATGTGTGCTGAAGATAGGCACCGGCAGACCCCCGTGACCCCAAAAGAGAATAAGCCGGTTTGAAAAAGAATGAATGAAAAAAATCTTCCCCTCCCCCTCATCCAAACTTTTTTGTTCTAAATGCAGCATGGTTTTTGCTTTAGAATCTTCAGCATTTAATCTAAAAAAAGCCTTGGTTTTACCATTTCAATAGCACAACTAATTCCCAATACTTAAAATAAAGTGACACCAAAGATTCCAACTGACATGAGCGCAGCATTTTCTCTGAATTTCAAAATTACACTATATCATTTCATATGGCTGGATTCAAGCTGCTCTGTATTTTGTCTGTGATTGTGATGTCTGTGCAGGGGTCTAAATGTTATAATTAATCTTGGTATAACAAATGGCATTGTTCAGATTGACATTTACTGTTTAGAATTCAAACCAAGTTCTTTCATTCGCAGCGAGCTTGAGAAGAGTGTTTTTCAACCCTTTTTGCGCACATAAAAATTTGAACTTTGTAGCCCACTTTTTGGCCAAATCATCGTCTAGAATCAAATAAATGCAAAAAAAAAAATAAGTATTTCTACTCCCTCATTGTGAAACCTAATTGGTTTCTGTAAAAAAACCAACTAAATTTTGTTTAGTTTGTCTCCTTCTTCTGCACATCTGGAGCAGAGTCATGGGGGGAGCAGTTTAAGCAAGAACACCCAGACATCCCTCTATCTGGACATTCGGTCGGACATTGAGGTGTTCTTAACCAGGTGCCTTTTCCCAGAGGGACATGCCCGGAACAACTACCCAAGTAGCCATTCAGGAGGAATCATCAGCATGATTAATTCACTACTCTGATTGGCTAACAATTTTGAATATTCATAGTTCGCACAAGCAGAAATAATCTGATAAAAGGTTAAACGGTGTTGCCTAATCACCAATTCAGTCTTTTGGTGAATCAAGGTGTATTTCTACTATCAATCCCTCAGTGTTTCGCTCATGGTTTGTTTTTATTCATGGCAGAGAGGCCTGGAGATATATGGCACTGCTCTATACCAAACGGACCAATCCTTGTGATGGCACAGAGGTACAATATTTAAGAGGTGCACATCAGGCCTTTACACACAGATCCGAGTTGACATTCACACAAACCTTCAGATGACTTTGGTGCTCTTCGTCTGCGTCAACCTGCCTGCAGATGGCGTTAAAGGGGGCCCATACAGGGAAACACAAAAAAAGAAGAAGAAGACGTCAGAGAAGAAATCAAAGAACACATAGAAGAAATCATGGACGTCGAGCAGTTTATACCGTTGGTGCATGATCACACTGTTGACACACATGTGGAGAAAAGAGAGGAATTCTGGCGCATTATTTCTTTCCTGTTTCCTGTTCAAAGCTGCTATGAAAATGTGAGATGAGCAATTTTAGCAATTTAGAAAGATACTTATACATTGCAATATAATACAAATGATTCACTTGTGTTCCTAATTTGACCACTTATACAGTTGCTATGGCAATGTTTCATCTGAGGGTTGTTTCATGAGCATGTTTTTGATATCTGACGTCATCTGAAGCTTCAGTAATGTCAATTTTTGTCTAGCGAACTGACTATATTACACACTAAAATGATTTTTAAAGAAAAATTGATGGAAAAGTGTTCCTTTATTTTGGCAATGTGAGTCAAACGTTTTTAAGTACCAATATCCTCCTTTATGTCATTTGTTTTGCACTGGTTTGGAACAGTATGCAAGTGATAAATTTCAAACGTTGAACCTTGATATAATCATTGATTTTTGGAATAAAAACCTTTGGGCTAAGCCGTAGGCCTTATATTGGGCTTTAAATGCATTTCAACCACAAATTTGAGGTTGAGGTCATCAGGTGGAGGTTTGGTGGAAAACACGATATGTTCTTCTTCTTCTTTTGTGATTTTCAGTGGTTGGCACTCTCTTTAGGCACATTACCATGAGCTACGGTATTAGTTTGTGACTGGAGATGTCTCTTATTTTAGTTGGCTTTAGTTTTCATTGTTTTTCACATATCAGTATCATTGATACGTTTGCTAAAGAGAATCAGAGAGTTCTTTTTGTTCTAGTTGAAAAAAAAATCTAATTTAAAACCAATGTGAATTTACTAATGTAATTATTTTAATGTCCACATTGGAGCCTGTTTGTGGATGTTGAATAATGATGTGATTAGCCTAATTACAAATATACCATGTGCAGGGGTACACAAAACCATAGATTAGATCATTTAAGTGCGCGCTGGAGGCTAAAAACATGTTTATTTGAGTTTGTCTGTGCGTCACTGATATTCCATCATAATGAATATTACGTTTATTTAAATATTTCCCATCTTCTGGACAGGTGCTGCTTTTAAATCTTTCAAGGGGAGAGTCAATATCTATGTTTCCATCCACCTATTTTTATGTGCATTTTGGAATATATTTTGAAAATGTGCCTGAAAATTTATGTGCACTACTGAAAAGCATAAACTTTTATTCGATAAGAAAAAAAATGCATAAACTTTAATGGAATCGCATTTAATAAATCCTTGCATGCGCATCAAAAAAGTCATGTGATTTTACTTCAATGGGTCATGTGACAACAAAAATGGCAGAAAGTGGCAGAAATGTTTGGGTGGACGATAAGGTTCGAACATTTTTAAATGTTATACGAGAAGAAGTGGTGACCATTCTTGATGGAAAACATTTGCAGAAAGCTTATTTTCCAAATAGTGCAAGCAGAGATGATTCCAAAAGGCTCAACAAACCATTGAGTTTTAGCGAAATAAATGGAAGAGCCTTCAGCAAAAATACAAGGCTGAAATTTTTGGTCAAAGGCTTATTGTCCTGTCTCTTTCTTCCAACATAAATGCTGGTATAAGATTAACAAACTGGTTTAAAATTTGCTTTTGCAAACTTCAGCATTGAGGACCCTGAAAACAATGAAATGTAGTTGCATTCTCATGTGCCTCTGCCAGGTCAGGTAACCTAATGTAGTTGCGCATCATGTGCGTACAAATGGGCCGACACACGTCTCCCCCATAAACTCTGTATTCGGCACACATGGTTAGTTTATACAGCACAGTTTTTCTGATGGAACTGCAGCATAATGGACTAACCAACAGACCAAATTTAATGCACAACTTCTGAAATGTTAACTTGGTCATTCTAAAATTCCTTAACGAAAGTCTGTCATCAAAGTGGTTCGGGATCATCTCCTCCCCGAACTGCCTTGACCGCCTACGTTCCCTAAGAGCAGTCTTCCACCTCCGAAAGCAAGACGACATTGCATTTCGTCTACGTGTTCTAAAATGCTGGTAAGATGAAAAAAGGCTTCTCCTAAAGTAGCAACTTTCATTTTTCTTTTGATATTTGATAAAGGACTCATTGGTGCTTTACTTGCAAATATTTTTACGATTTTCCAGTTTTGCGCATACATTGATATCACATCGTTGGATGGAAACATGACTATTGATCTAAGTGAATTAAATAACTAAATTTTGAATTTTTGAATTGCATCAGGAGAAAAGAGTTTTGCTCAGTATGACTCTGGTTTGTCAGAACTCGGTACAGTGAAGACGATACAGTGAAAACCATGGAAATCTAAATTATTATGTTCAAGACAATTAAACAAAACACAGATCATTGTAGGAAAGCTTCACGCCAGCATTTCTAGGAACATTGTTGGAGGTCACACTCATGGACATGCCGAATCATTGACTCAAGAGTTTAAAAGTGGTGCTTGGTAAACAAACGAACAATGCTTCTTGGTGAAGGAAAGCATTGTAAAGAGCTTAAATATTAAGCTGATTAAATCCAAAGCTGATTACCGAATGTACATTTTTAACGCATAATGCAGAGGTGGTGATGTAAAGTAATACTTATTTTTTTGCAACTTCGATGTTTTTGACTGAATGAATCCACAAGGAAACTGGCTGAATTCTTGTTAGCATCCTAGCTATAAGGTCTCCACAATCCTACCTAAATTTTGTCCTCTACCTTTTAATTTTATCATCTCTGTATTTCCCTCTGCCATTGGTGCTCCTTTTTTTTACTGGTTTGCCTTATAAAACCAATATATTACTTATTGTACTTTGCTTCAGACAAAACATTCTTAACGTATCTCTTCTTTAAAAGTTCGAGCTACAGCCACAAAACCTTGTCAAGACATCCAAAGTTTACTGGTACCACTAAATAAATGCTGGGAAACCACTGAGAATGCTGGGAAATTTTCCACTGACATGGGGTCAAACTAAGTGAAATTGTAACTGAGAACCTCATAGAACTTTCAAACAGACCACATTAGAAGGGCTTAAAAACTTACTGTTGACTTATTGTTCAACATTAAAAACAAGGGGGTTTGTTTATGGTAATCAATGTCATAATTAAAAAAAAATGACATCTTTAACGATGCAACCAGAAAATCTTACAGACATGGGGGTCGATTTATTTCTCTCAAAGTGACACGGGGAACATTAGACCCCTCCACAGCAACTAGATTTTCAATATCTCTATCTCAGCTTAGAAAAGTCATAGAGACTTAAGGGTTGGATTATATTAGATTTAGAACATTTAAAAAGAAGTTTAAACAGCAACACATCAACGTTTCACATCAACGTTCACTATTACAACACATCAACGTTTAAGTACAAACTTTAGCCATCTGGGTGTTGTTGTGTTGTTTGTTGTACATGACCTTATGACTGGACAACAATGGAAATGAGCTCTGCATTACACTTCCATCATATTTTTAGGACTCGAGCATCAAGGGTGCAAAGAACCCATCAGTAATTGCTTGAAAAGTCACAACATGTTAGTGCGGGCGGAAATTTACATCTGATTGGGGATTGAAACGAAAGTGTTGGAAAATGTCTCTATAGCGCCACCTAGCACTTATAGTATAGCCAAATGAAATTCAGCACATGTGTAGGTTACCAAAACTTAAATGTAAAAAAATAGATTTCATTTCCTAAATACCAAATTTGCAAAACTCTACTTTAATAAACTCCTAGAGATTGTATCTGTTCATCTCCAAACTCCAGCAGTCTATTCTCAAGGCATAAGGGATGTTAAACTGTGAAGCTTTTATGACTTTGTTAAACTTTGTCTCCATGAAGTCCTTCAAAAGGTGAAATTTAGCCTTAAACGAGAGGTTCTTAATAACTCAATTATCTACAACGTGCTCTCTCCGTTATAGCGCCGCCAAGTGGCCTCAGGAAATACACCATGTAACATTTACAAGGTACCTTTTTGAAACTAATTTTAAAATATGGGACAAGATTATATGCCAAAACAATAATAGAAAAATATTTTGACTCAATCAGAGCGCCACCTTGGGGTCCGGATAGTTTATGATGTGGTTTTCATAATTGGCCAGTACCTTGTACAATTCTCGCGTGAATACACCTCATATATAGGGATTGGTGCACCAACCCCTCTCAGAGGCCAGCTTATTTGAAAATGCACCAATCCCTATTTACGAGGTGTATAAGCTCGCAGCAAGAATCTTGGTTTTGTATTCTCTCTACCTGCTCGTCTTCTTTTTTTGTTGTGTTGTTGTAATGTGAACTGACCGCCATCAATCCATGGAGTTATGTTTGGAGGCAAGTGAACCAAACATGAACCAAAATCATTGGTGGAGCGTAAACCATCTCACAAACAGAACCAAGTGTGAAAGCTCTCGTCGGTGTCTTGTAATTTGTCAAGAGGCGTGAAAGCCCTTAAATGTTCATAGGCCTAACCTCCTTTACTGGATTAAAGGCAGGGGTCTATTGTGAATGGACCCCTTACCAGTGTATTGCTGAGCCACACTCAATTAGAATTGACATGGGCACTTTGCAAGTCAAAAATCAAGGCTTGCAAACTCTGAAAGGTGTCAAACCAGGAGCTTTGTACTACACATCATTGGAAGGACTCAGTGCCAAATGATTCTTTTCTATCAATTATAATCAATTTTCAGACTCACACCTCAAGGGATTTGATGTAAGGTAGCTTTTGGTGACGTGGAGTCTGTCACAGCTGGGCATGCATGCAGAGCTCATAAGCCGTTAGATGTAATCCCTACAAATGCATCTGATTCTGTTCAGAGAAACCCATTGCTGACCCACTTGCCAGTTCTACGTAACACTTAACACCCAAACAGGAGCCCAGTCTACAGGCCCCACTCTTATATAAGTCTGCTTTTTCTCTTTTTGGTGTGTTTCAGAGTGATAATCCTGTTCTGTGTATCTGGGGAGAAAGGGTGAACTTTAGTTCAGCTTAAAACACACATTGTATAAATTTACTTATTAGGGACATTGTGTTCGTTCATGGCTTGACCCACGTTTGCCTTCGGCACGGCCGTACTGTAATTATTTACGGCACAGATTCAGCAAAGTGCTGAAATTATTTCTTGTAGATGTGGCACATGATGACCAGAGATGTTTAATGAGGTCAAGGGTCGATGAGGCACTGGACAGCCAGTTTTACCCTTTGGAATCTGGAGTCTAACTCACTCTTGTACAAAAATCATAGTTCAATCACATAACACACAACGCATGATTTAAACTTGGTCTAAATACATGCAAGATGAAAAAGAGTACATTTTATTGGGAGAACTCAAAAAAAAATTATTCAAACTTGGATTCTCTCTTGGATAAACTCTTTAAAATGGGGTTTCAGTGGTTTTTTTTACTGGTTCTTTGCAGGGTTGAAGGTGTTCTATGACACTTTTTTGCTTTTAAAGAACCCATGGTTCTTTGCTGGTTGTTTTCCAATTTAAAGGGGCTATATAGCACTTTATTGCTAAAAAAACAACTTAAGCTCTTTTTGGTTCTTCCGAGGTTCATTGCTGGTTATTTGCATATTTGAAGGTGCTGTAAAGCACTTTTTTTTGCTCAAAAGAACATGTGACAGATCAGCAGTCCCTGTCTGTCCCCTTTTTCCCATTTCCCCTGACTCAAGTAACATAAAGACACAGGAAAATAATTGTTTAATTAGTTTCAATTAGCTTCTCACTGGACTGGACCATCTTCTGCTGAATCTGCTCCTGCATAATTCTTATTATTATGAAACTAATTAAGTTGAATTTTTACGAAGCTCTATATATTTATGAAGCTATATTTTATGTATATTTTGGTACCATATTAATTTGTGTTCTGTGTCCATAGAATGAAGCACTCACCTCTTGCCTTGTACACTCCAACCAAGATGGCCCCATAAAGGAGAGCCTCTCAGAACAGACCAGCATCCTAGTGATCGACTTTCTGATGTGTATAGCGCTTTTGTGTTCTGTGTCAAATGATTGTTTCCAGTGCTGCTCAGCCGACTTACCTCAATTCCACTAGAAAAGAACCATACTTACCTGCCACCACTTTGCTTGCTGCCTACACCTTGGACTGCCATCTTGAAAGGACTTCAATACTTTTAGTCTTGCTCTCAAGTTTTGTCCTCGAGGCGTCTTTCGTCTGTCACTATTTGGAGACAATGGAGACACTATCTGCTGTAATATACCCTTTATTCATTATATGTTGATCTGTCTGCACTTCTCCTTGAACAAGGAGCTGAATAAAATAGAGTTTCCAAAGAAACTGGTGTGGTATCACTTCCCTTTTGGTGTTGCTTGTGCTCTCAAACAAGGCTCGTCCCTGCACTATATATGCACAACACGCAGTTGCACAAAACCTCGATGAGCAAAGTACATTGGAATATCCTGTTTAAGCCATGGTCATTTGCCAACACAAAATTATGGCTGTAAAAAATGAATGGAATTAAGGTTTATTAGTCATTTAACGTTGGATCACAAATGACAACACAAAATAAATAGTGCTGTAGATTGTTTAATTTTGGATGTGGATCTCCTTAACTTTTTAATTAATGTCTATACATTTATTATAGCCCATAATATAACAGCTACTGTGTGTCTAATATGTTTCATTTATATCATGTAATTTAGTTATAAGCATATAGCTAGAAAACAATGTTAACATTTGCGCTACTCATGTGACACAATCGACTTTTAGGTTCAAGACAATTCAAATTTCATTGTAAATATGGTTTATTGATATGAAGCAGCTGATACTACTGGGTCTGAGGTTTGATACTATGTCGGCATGCGTTTTATTCCCTCCCCCATTTGTGAAAGGGGGTGATGTTGGTTGTTGTTGAGCTCGGATACTGACTCTTAGCGACCATTGAAGCCTTACCTTAGAGATGCCGCATCGGTCTAAATCCACAAATCCAGTCCAATTTCTCAGCACATAGGTGGCAAATCAATTGTATTGGGGATTTTTGATTATGTACGCCAGGGGCGTGGGGCTGAAGTGTGTTTTAGCCTGTGTTTCCCGCAGGATAATGCGGTAAAATGGCGGAGGAGAGATAATTGAGCGCATTGATGCACATGAGTGACTAAACTTACCTAAACTACCAGTGCAAAGTTATTCAAAATTATATATATAATTTGTATAAATAATGCTAATGTTTATTTATTTCATACATTTGATGGTTGGTTCCAAACAGCACCTTTGAAGATAAGTGTTAAATGGCACCATACAATGTTCCAAAGAACCAGACTTGGTTCTATATAGAACCTTTTTTAGAACGACTCCTTTGCAGCATTTTCCGACGCCTTTGCAACCATCGTTCTCTAACTGTGCTTGAACCATCTGCTATTGCATACAGAGCTTTTTCACTGCTGTTATTGTCTTGGAATTCTGTTTTAAAATTTTCCTCTCAATTAAACCAAATAAAATGCACTTGAGACAATAACTCTAATTCCATAAATCACCAACTACAACTCTATCAGAAGTCAGCGCTCAAGAACAAATGCATCCCTTTGATGTAAAGCAAGTCACTTTGGATAAACGCGTCTGCCAAATGCATAAATGTAGATGTTAATGTGAAAGCTTAAACCTCTTTCAAGTCCAAGAAATACAGACTGACAGTGCACAGAGAGTGCATTTGGAATGGGCCACCATCTATGCGTTTAAACTCCATGCAGAGGTCGTAATTGAATTTTTGGCAACAATCCTGTTATACGTTGTAGTGGATAAAGGCTTTCAGAGCCAAGATTGCATTCTAAGGCTCATTGTCTGTTGGCATAATTCCTACTCGTACACAGTGCAGATGGGAGTATATTTTATAGGGGAACATATAAATCATTCCAAGCTACAACCGAAACACACGCATTCAGTACATTCTGTACAATCCACCTTGATTCAGTGAATGACTGAATTTGAAGTTTCAGCCAGCTAACAAATGCTAAAGTCATCACTTATGTGACTTGCACTTCTGCCTCCAACTAAAAGAGCCACCAATGGTTTGTTTAATGTTAAAATGTTGTTCCCAGGCCTTCTATACTCACAACATTTCCAACAGTTCTCAGAAGGGGACAAACGTCCTGAACCTTTTCTTAGCAATAATAAAAAAAAATATTATCTTGGGGCTGCAAAAGTGATGTGTTTATTTTATGAGAATGTAAGGATTTTAAATGGTTGCAAACAAACGTTCCATTGGAAGAACATCGACTTTTTCTGGTGCTACAATAATGAAATAATGCTTTTGGTTCCCTAAATGTTCCATACAAATATGTGACCACAAAGGAACAAGCTCCTTGAAACTAGTGGAGACATTCTGATGATATTCTTGGAAGATAACATGTCTTGCTGGGTACTTAGTCCCAGGGTGTGCTCACACTCATGTCTGGTTCGATTAATATGTGTGTTCTGGTGTCTAGTCTCATCCACTTTCAAACTTAAAAAAAAAGAGAAGAAAATAACAATGAAATTAAAACAGACTTAAGGAAGACACACTTAAAACTAATATAGAAATGAGCCATTAAATAATTAATAAAGTTCATCAGCATTTGTTTCTATGCTAGTATTCAGCCAGATAGTCACGTTTAAATAAAGGTGTTTTAGTCTAGAGTTAAATGAGTCTAATATGTTAGCCCCACTCATATCTTCTGAAGGCTTCCGCACAACGGTCCGAACTGAGATTTGGACAAATCTTCAGATGGCTTCTCAACAGACCCTTCTTCATCTGGGTCTAGGAAATATTGATGCAATGATGCTCCCTGCCTGAAGGTGGCCTTTGCGATAAACAAGAAAAAAGAAGACAACATCAGAGAACAAATCATTCAACACATAAAAAAAAATCATGGATGTCTAGTGGTTTATACTGTTTATACTCTGTAAATGAGCGCCATCTAAAGGACCTTTTCATTGGTTGTTTTCCTTGGTAAAAACGCTTTTTCATTAACACCATTCAATTGGTCCAATGTGTGGTGCCATGGTTTTCGATCGAGGTGCATTGTAGCATGACACTTCGAACTCAAAATTCAGATCGCTGTGTAGAGGCCTTGGAGGATTGTATGGAAAGGGTATTGTTAGGGCTCGAGCTTCGCAGCTGCATAAAATCCTATTGTTTCACAGGGTTCAGTGCATTTTTGAGCATCTCAACATGCTCGAAAAGTCACCGAATTTCATACACGCCTCAGAACTGGTGAATATTTATATCTGATAGTCGTTCGAAAAGTGGTTGTGGTGAAATGGCTCTGTAGTTTCAGCTTATGTTGCGTTCTCAGTTGGCCGTTCGCAAACAAAATTCTGCACACATCAGTACCAAGACTTAAATATAAGTTTATATATTTTTAATAGTTTGCACTTCCAAAATAAAAGTTGCCAATTTCGCAAAAACCTCTAAAAATGACCACTTTTGCTCGTGTATGAAGTTGGTCATAACTCTGATTATAAATGCGTGGTTGCCATCCGTGTTAAGAGTCCATGTCTGAACAAAGCATGCAACAGTGTCAGTTATAGCAACACCCAGTGGCAACATGGAATATCCCATTTTCTTCAGATTTCTATTGCTTTTGTTTCCGTGTCCTGTCCTGCTCAAAAGCCATGACATGGAAGAGTAGATGATTGAGATTTATATTGCCATTTCAAACTGTGTTTGAAGGACATGTTTGAACATTGCAACCATTGTGTAATGGACCAAAACCAAAAAAAGAAAAAAAAATCAATTGGTGCGAGTCTCCAAAACTGACAGGAAATCCGATATTTTTAATTTTCTTGTAAAATTTTGTACAATTATTGGCTTTATATTTTAACGACCTCCTCCTACAGATTTTATGTGATCACGATGAAACTTTAAATCATCTATGAATCATCTAATTGCTACTGCAATGTTAAAATGTGAAGCTTTTTTGACATCATTAAATGGTTTGTAATTCTTCTGAATTTCAAGTTGTTAATAACGAAGCCATACTATGTCTGATCGGGATGAAACTTGCCAAAAGCTACCTACAGTGTCAGGCTTAGCACCACCTAGTGGTCAAAATGATTATGCGTTTGTACGTCTTTTTCAGACTGTGTTTGAAGTACATGTTAGAAATTTGGAACACTAATGTAAACGATCAATACCAATAAAAAAGACAGGAGTAAGTTTCCAAAATCAACAGAAAGTCAATTTTACTTTGATGAAAGGTATGTGGAGAGCTGCCATTGAAAGTCTACATATCGTTATAAACAGGAAGTTGTTAGAACTCAGCCATACAATCTCTAATCAATCTCGAATTTATTAACCTTATTAACAGTCCTGTTCGAACACACCTACACCATATATTCCCCGTTATATTACCACCAGGTGGCCACTGGAGAATCAACGTTTAACGTTGATAAGATACAGTGGTACCCCGAGATACGAAATTAATCCGTTCCAGGGTGATGTTCGTATCTGGAACATTTCGTATCACGAAGCAATTTTTACATGTAAAACGCCTAATCTGTGCAACGGCTCAGAGACAGAGAAAAATCAAGTAACGTTTTTTCAATCCTTAAATCTACACAGTGTTAATGTAATAAATGATAATAAAACAGGGTAAAACACAAGCAAAATACGTAATACGTACACGAATGTGAAACCTTACCTTGCGAGTGTCCGAGGAGGTGGAACGGATGGCAGAAAACATTTTAGCACTTTATAAACATTATTTCTTTTACGAAACCTTGACTCTAACGTTTGTTATAGCACATTATTAGTAATCTATACATAATGTTTCGCTGTGTTGTTGAAGTGTTTTGAAGTGTATCAGACCCTTTTTGCACTGGGAGATAGCAGCGCCAGGACCTGGAAGCGCAGCGCAACGTCATACAAACAAGCGTATTTCGTATTTCGCATTTTTCTTCACATCTCGAAGCGAAAAAAATTCCCGCTAAATTTTCTTATCTCAAACATTTTGTAACTCTCTCGGGGTACCACTGTACTTCTTTTTACTAATTGAACATATGTGACAAGAATCTTGGTTGAAATAATACCCGAACATATTTAGACTGATAACTATTTATCATGATATTTATTTGTCATGGTAGTTTGTGATGCGGTTGTCATCATTTAATTTGCCTGTATTGTTCATTTTCAAATGTTTACATATCGTGAATAGTCTTTGGTCATGGTGTATATAGCAACAAACTGGCCACTGAGATACGATGGCACCAGCGCTGCTCGAGCCCTTTCATCACTGCTTGCAGCTTAATTTTTTTTTCATATTTATTTATATTTCCGATGCTACCTATCTAGTGACCTGTCTTTTCCCGTGTTTGTGTTTTTGTCTGAGGGGTCCAATATCACTGTATGTACCGGTGAATATAGGCTTGATCGGTTTGGTTGGTTGGTTGATTTGGACTGATTGATTAATTGATTGGTTGAAATTGATAACATATGTACATGCATATGATGGGCGAGTGCATAGTCTGTGAAGTACGTAGTTGTGGTTGGAATGTTCCATTTGGAAAATCACAATGCCATTAGGCTAAGCTTAAGGCTAGTATGAGTGGTTCATTCGGAGCAAATTATAAACAGACAAATGGATTGAAGTGAACACACCTTTAGACTTGACTGCTTTTTGCGTGTAGTCTATGCAGCTGATATGAAACCAAATCTGATTTTGAGATATTCTTGATATTTCAGTTGGTTGTGTTTTTGGCCAGGCACACTCTCTGTAGCCACACCTTCCATGAAGTAATAGCTTGTTTTAATAAATCACATTATTCATGCTAAATGAGGCTTATCTTGGAATTATACAGTCGAGTGGATGTTCTAGATTTTATGAGGTTATATTCTGATGTGGTACATTGTTTTCATAATACCTGACGAGACATTTGACATGAGTGGTTATGAATTCAGTGATGCAGCTTTGAGTGCGTTCTGAGAATATTGTCTACTGCTAAGGGATGTCAAAGTGATTCTGCACGAAAGATACGACATGGAGAAGCTTCTTGTTTGTGAGAAAAACGAAAAATGTTTCACTCAGTATGAGCTGAAAGTTTCCAAATGCTATACAAACACAGCTTAAGCAGGAAATAATTAATTTCTAGAATAAATAAAATATGCTGTCTTAAAATAATCATCAAAAAGTGAAGGATTATTCTGCTCTGGCAAGGATTTCTTGGTAACTTTTGCCAATATATATATTTATGTCCCTGTAAACATAAACTGCATAGCATATTATAGACTTTATGGCTCTGCATATTTTTGCAATGTCCTGTTGTCTGAAGATCTTTTAGGACTTTATTTCCAAAAACAACAATCCATCGTACCACATGAATTAGACCAAGCTGAAATGTATAACTGCGACACGTTGTTGGCTCATGGTTGGAAATTGCAGACCAGACACCCAAACACGGGGACATCAAGAAGATGAACCCGATGACTTGCTGCAAGTCTTTAAGTTGAACAAGTGTGTGAAACCGTGGTGATGAAGCTCAGAGGAAGGGAGAGCAATGTTCATCAATCCTGCTATTGTTTCAGCACTATTCATCTGGGAATTGCTGATGTATAAGATAAACATATTTTCATAATTCCCCCATCCCCTGCTATCCTCCATGTTTTCTTCTGGACAAAGATCTAAAGTGAAAACGACTATATGCAGTCTCACTTCTAAACACTGTTAACACAAGTAGAGATTGATATGTGTGTTTGAGATGCAAATGACCCCTGGACAAAGGATGCATTGTGTTTCTGACCCTAATTGGCTTGGATGAGGTTTCTGTGTCACTGGGATATGAGACATTGTTGCTGCATATCTGGACACCTGCTGTGGGTGCCGACCCCACGATTCAAATGCTTTGATCACAACCTCCAAATGAACCTGATCATTAGCTGTAAACGTCTCTGGAACGTTGACGCTTCTATACATTTACCAGGGTAACAACAAGCCTTTGAGGACTTCACATTGTCAAATAGTGGTAAGAGAGGCTGTGTTGTGCTTCATAGACAACAATGATGCTATTCCAATCCCAATAATGAGGACCATCTATTAATCTAAAGACATTGCTACACTTTTCTCTCCCGTTGACTTCCAAATTCACAATTTTCACAGCCAATTTCTGCAGATGAAAGTTCAAGTCGAGTGAATTTGTGATTGAAGGTGGGAGAAACAGCAACTTTTATTAAAGTACAATGGTACTTCGAGATAAGAAATTAATCTGTTATTCAGATTTCAGATCGCGAAGCAATTGTACATGTAAAATTCCTAATCTGTGCAATAGCTCTCAAACAACAGTACAAGTAGATAAAAAATAGAAAAATCAAGTAACTTTTGTTCAATCTTTAAATCTACACATTGTTAATGTAATAAATGATAACAAATTAATATGTACAGAAATGTGAAACCTTACCTTGCGAGTGTGTCGGAGGTATGCCAGAAAATTAGGGGTGTAACGGTACACTAAAATCGTATTCGGTTCGGTACAGTGTCTTGGAGAGTTCGGTTCGGTTCATTCGGTTCGGTACAAAACAATAAGAACTTACATATTCTTTATTTTGAAAAGCTGCCAATACACAGTAGAATTCTTGCATAAAATAAATAAAAGTGACACATTTGGGTGATATTTTAAATAAATTGCACTCTTTATTAAGAAAAACACATTTTTTTAAATAAAAAATGAAATACTGCAACTAGTTAGGATAGATTACCTATCCACATTTTCTGAAGAGAGCACAGATCTGGTTGCAGTGACAATATCTCCAGCAGTAGAAAATGTTAGATGTGTTGCCTGCCCGATCTCCGTGGAACAATGTCGGCATACAACTTTAAATTTATCCACTCGTCTATCCCCGTTATGTATTTTAACAGAGAAGCCAAAGTGTTCTCAAACACGAGACCGTAGTGAGGTGAGAGGGTCTTCAAGCTCTGGCTTCCCTTTCGCTTTTGCCATGTAATTTTCCTACTCGTGCTCGTCACTCAATAGCGTCCGTGCGGAAACTATCTCCGTGGAACAATGTCGGCATACAACTTTAAATTTATCCACTTGTCTATCCCCGTTGTGTATTTTAACAGAGAAGCGAAAGTGTTCTCAAACACGAGACCGCAGTGAGGTGAGAGGATCTTCAAGCTCTGGCTTCTCTTTCACTTTTGATATGATTCCATTTTCCTACTCGCGCTCGTCAGTCAATAGCGTCCGTGCGGAAACTCGCCTAGAAACATTGTTCTGCTGCGCTTAATATCGCGCTAATAATACATTTATATCATTTAATAAAAATACCGAATACCGAAACGGTACGCAAGTGTCCCGAACCGAACAGGCCGTACCGAAACGGTTCAATACATACTGTGAACCGTTACACCCCTACAGAAAATGTATGGCACTACGTAAGAAAGATAACTTTCTCTAGATATTTCACGAATTACTACCAACACGAAACCAAGTGAATGCTTAGACAGTTCCGAAAACGTGTATGAAGGGATGGAGAGAGCGCTTCTGAGAACATGCCGCGGATATGATCTGTGCTACAACGAAAGTTAGTCAAGGTGTCCTAAAAGAAATAGCGTTTACAAAGTGGAAAGTGCTGTTCAGAAACGGAAGCTGGAGGTGAGACACCGTTGTTTCTCACAAAGTTTCTCCTCCAAGTTGCGCTACAGAACAGCACATTCCACTGTATAAACATTATTTCTTTTAGGACACGTTGACTCTAACTTTTGTTATAGCAAATTATTGGTAATCTATCTATACATAATGTTTCTCTTTGGTATGATGGTCAAAGTTTCAGCACCTTTTACCATTGTCAACCCGGAAGCTCAGAGCAACACCAGACTTAACAAGCAGATAGGAGAGCAGCTCTGTAAATAATAAAAAAAATAACTTTATTTTTTTTTTTTTACCATAGCAGCTGACCTAGGAACTCACTATCCAAATTCTAGTCACTGTTTGCAGCTTTAATTATGTTTGTCTGCACTATTTTCAAATGGCAACGTGATCCAGATGCATCTGTTCACCGGGTACCACGGGTAAGCAGTAATTACTGAATGGAATTTAAAGTGGGTGATAACTTAAAGCATAGTTAATATAACTCACTTGTTTTCTGGCAGTGTGTTATCTATCCCTGAAGGTGTTGTTCTACGTGTTGAAATACAAAATGTTATAAATCTCTGTTAGCGTTAACATTTCACCCTCAGAAGTCCAGAGCATTTTTACTACTTTACAATTTGTTCTAATAAATTACTTTTAAAACCTTGATGTATATATTTTTAGTACAACCTCAGCTTCTTTTTCTTGTCTTTTTTTTAACTAATATTTGTTCATTACATTTTAACTGCACAATTGAGAACAAACTGTTATGTTTTATAAGAAAAATCTGTAAAAAAAATCAGTAGTAGTAGTAGTAGGCTTTTTATTGTCATTTCTACCATATACAGTCAGTAAACAGTGAAATGAAACGGTGTTCCTCCAGAACCACGGTGCTGTATACATATAACATACATTAACAGATAATACATACATTAACAGACAATGCTTACATATATACAAGATAAACATGATAAATAAATACAAAAATAGTAAACATGATATTCTACATAAGTGTGATATTGTGCAAAACAGCAGGTAATAAATAGTGTGCAAAGAAGCAGGCACAGGTTGGTGTGGATCAGTGTGTGAGTGTGTTTGATATTCAGTCCAATCCTATTTTGTTGTTCCTGATTGGGAAAGGGTCCTACACTGTGGTTGGAAGTGTAGTTGAAGTCTCAGGGTGAGGTGAGGTGGTTGGAGTTGAGAGCTCTCACAGCCTGGGGAAAAAAGCTGTTGAGCAGTCTCACAGACCGGGCTCTGATGCTCCTGTAGC
The DNA here is from genome assembly GCA_007224835.1 of Danionella cerebrum. Taxonomy (NCBI): domain Eukaryota; kingdom Metazoa; phylum Chordata; class Actinopteri; order Cypriniformes; family Danionidae; genus Danionella; species Danionella cerebrum. Next base: position 61,082 of record SRMA01025922.1, on the reverse strand, counting down.
ATCTTCCTGAAGGTAGGGGTTGGAAGAGATGATGTGAGGGGTGGGTGGGGTCCTGCACGATACAGTTAGCTTTACTTGAGCATCGTGCACGGAAGATGTCCAGGTGTTGAGACAAAATAAAAATTCATTAGTCTGCTAAAAATGCAAAGACATGGTGAACCTCTACTATACCAAATACACTGTTCCAAGCACTTTTAGTGCCATTGTTATTTTTGTGCCAGAACTTTGAAAAATACAGGCCATATCACAGGTCTTATACTTCAAAGGTATATCCCTTCTTTTCACCACTAGACGGCACTGACGACACAAATTCGGATTCTGTAGAATGAAACTGAAAGACCATCTTGCATTTACTCAAATTTAATTTTTGAACTACCTTGAATATGTGTCATCATATGAGAAATCTAAGGGCTAAAACATCATTATATATTTTTAAAACAAAAATGAAAGACATTAAAGTCATTCCATTCTGAAACATCTGCCAGTTGTCTGATTCTGAGTCAGATATTGTTTCAAATACGTCTTCATAAAATTCACAAGATATTGTGTCAAAGATGCTCCATTTTTTGTTCTGTGCATATAAGTGTTGATGGGCAGGGCACTTGGCTGAGCATCATTTTTAAAGAGGAACGTAAACTAGTCCTTATTTTTGACTGCTTTTTGTAATTATTTCAAATTTTTGGGGCATCCCAATTAACATAATAAACGTATCAATAAACACTGAATGCATTCAGTTATTCTAGATACTGCGTTTGGTGGGGGTACACCCTGGACAGGTCGTACTCACACGATATCTATGTGCTATCCACTACGCCACTGTGCTGCCCTTTTCCTTTATTCGATTAATATATTTGACTAATTAAGTTGGACAAAAAGCTATTATTTTCCTACAGAAAGAAAGAATTATTGGAATCTTACCAAATCAGTAAACAAAGGCAATAGTGAACATTAACCATGTTTCCAAAAATATTCATGAATAAAGCAGTTTTCATCCAATGAGGTAATCATCTGATAAATGGGTGGAAAATATCTAGAGAAAAATGGAAATTGTTGCATTATAGTATAACTTACTTACTTACATCTTAGAACACATAGAGGAAATGCACGATGCGCAGTCATCTTGCTTTTGGAGGCGTGAGGCTGCTTTTTGGGAACGCAGCCAAACAAATCAGTTTTGGGAGGTGATGTACTCTAACTACTTTGAAGATTTAGGAATTTTGGATTGACCAAAACAACATTTTAGATGTTGTGCAATGAAATCGGTCTGTTGGTTAATCCATAACCCGGTTCCGACAGAAAAAAAAAATGCATTGCATTGCATTGGGATTTATTTTGTAAATGTGTTTTTTTCCGACTTAGATAAAAAGTTTATCCTACTCAGTTGTGTGCATGGTTGTTTAATGTGCATTTTCAAAATGTTTGTACATCTTGCCGTTTCCATCCAGGGTTTTTTTCATGCAATATTCCAAAATGAATATAATATATAAAGAAAATAAAAAGGTGGATGTAAACGCAGCTACACAAGCATTACTTACTGGTGTTGTGTTGAGATCTCGTTTTGTTTTTAAAGTTCTGTTATAAATATCCGAATAACGTACACACCGATCATGAATCTTTTGTGGATTGGGGTGATCCAATAAAAAAGAACAAGAGCTGGTTCCAATGAGTAAAATATATATTACAACACTTTTTTTTCTGAAATGTTCAGTAATGTTTTTTATTTGATCTGGTTGTAAGAAAAGATCAAGCATTTTTTGGTTTTTCAGTTCGTGATCCATAGACAACCTCCAGGGTTGGACAGATAAGTGTCAAGATGGTCAAATTTTTCAAATTTTTTTTTAAAGTTCATTAGTAAAGTCAAAAAGTGACCAGGAAAAAAAACAATGCCCCCCCACAAAGCAGTGACAATTATTGAGCTTTTGCTTAGAGAGGTCCCCAGTGTTCTGTTACGGTATGACATTAATCTTAAAAGAACACCCAGGGCACATGTGGAGGTAATAAGTACCCACATTATCATAGAAGGTCTTGATATTCATTAGAACTCGCATTACCGAACCATCTGATATTGTTAATCCAACGCTCTTTTGTTTATTCAGCCTCGATCTTGCGACGCAGAGCGAGCCCTCACCATGACGTCACGCTTCCATACGCCCCGCCGCGGGCTTTATTTCAGAGACTGGCATGATTTACGGTATAAAAACACACAAAGAGATTCAGGAACCAACTCCACTGGAAGTCTCTGGTTATTTGCTGGGCGCAAAGGTGGGGGAGATTTGGCAGGGGCAGCAGCGCAGAGAAGCCTGTGCGTAAAGACGCCTGATGCTTGGAGAGAATCAGATTCGGGCTCAACGAGCAAACGCCCACATCCCCAAGTCGACTCTGCTCTCTGTAGGTTTCTCAAAGTTTCTTGGCAGTGTGAAGGGAGAGGAGATGATATCAGTTCAGGATGAGTCGGAAAGGTGAACTTAAATGAGCGAAAGTGCGCAACCACCTGTTAGAAAGCAGCGCGAAATGGGCATGCTTAGTGTGGACCTGCTGGTGACTTTGCAGATTTTGCCTGGCTTTTTCTCCAACTGCTTGTTCTTCGTGCTGTATGATTCGATTGTGCTGGTGAAACGTGTGGTGTCACTTCTGAGCTGCTCGGGCTCCACGGGTGAGTGGCAGCGCATGTTAACCACAGCCGGCGTGCGCTCCATATGGAACAGCTTTCTGCTGGATGCCTACAAACAGGTAAGACCTGTTGAAGGCTGCAAACTATGCAGCCGACTTAAGTTCTCAAGATTTATTTGTCTATGTTCTAAGGATTTGTTTTTCTTTGGTCATTTTTTAAAATTAATACTGTTAAAATGTTTCATTGTGCTAAATGGTTTTGAATAAACGTTTTATAACAGTACCAAATACCGAAGCAAAAGTGCTGCAAGTTGCCAGATGTGAACTTTTATTTATAGTCAAACTTTTTTACTTAAAAAAAAAGTTGCAAAGAAGCTATAGGATGACCTTGCAGCAAGAAAAGTAAACAAATATATGCACGTTCAAAACGTGACTCTCATCATTGAAATCCTTAATAATTTGTGTGAACTTTCCCCTCCAGACAGTCAGTGACCCCGTGTCAATGGCCTTAATTCATTAAATGTCTAGATCCCCATTCCTGTTACTTTTTAACCAAAAATCAATCCAAAATTACCTATTGGAGCAAACTAAGTGAGCTTTATTCATTGTACCAAACCGTAAACATTGTTTGGTTACAAAGTCTTGCTGCTGGTGTGCCTTGGTAGTAAAAATATGATATAAAATATTTTTGGCTCAGCAGAAGGGATAATCTTTGTATTTTCAGCTGTGAAGAAATGCAGTGTGAAAGGTCATATGCTCTCATGGACTATGCGAAAGGAATTTCAATATATCACTACAAACATAAAGTTTATTAAAAAAGGCCAGACTGTTACTTACAGTTTGGAATAAGATGTTGCATGTCTCTTAAGCTTTTAGCCGTTTAGAAACTGGTGACATCACTTTTGTTTACCTAAATTCAAACGTATGCTTAGATATAGTCCCAAATAAAAAATTCTGTCTCCAACTAATAATTGGTATCTTTTGGATTTGGATTCAAACTTAGATCTGTGGTCATAAAAGATCATGTTGCTTTGAAAGGAATATTGGTGTAACTCAAACCAGTCCTGGCCAAACGTTACTGTTACAGCCTACTGGTTACATCACCCTGTTTCCTATCAACCAGTCACAGTTTTTATCTCTTTCACTTATGAGCCCTTGTAAGGAATCATTTAATTAAGCTCTGAATATTAAGAAGTGGTTAAATAAAAGTAGAAGTGTACTGGCACATCATGGCATCCTTGCCGGTAGAACCCCATACAAACTTTAAACAGACCACACTTGTGGAGTTCATCAGCCTGTGCAAAAGTATTTGTTCTAGAAGGAGATAAATATTTTCGAATGACTCAAAAAGACCAGTTGAAACACCATTAAGAAATAGGGGTTTGTTAATGTTAGTTAATACAACATTTTTCATTAATAAAACATTATAACGTCACTGGCATTTCCCTAGCAACCAAACAGTTTAGCCTAGCAACCAAATTTTCTGAACGACATATCAGCTTTGGTAAAAGATAAAAACATAAATCTTGGTTTTGCAACTCATAAAAGAACATTATGTGATATCACTGACCCCTCCCTAGCAACCAAACAGTTTAGCATAGCAACCAAATTTTCTGAACGACATATCAGCTTTGGTAAAAGATAAAAACATAGATATTGGTTTTGCAACTCATAAAAGAACATAATATGATATCACTGACACCTCCCTAGCAACCAAACAGTTTAGCCTAGCAACCAAATTTTCTGAACACTATATCTCAGCTTAGCAAAATCATAGCAACATTGCGGCTAGTTTATATCACTCATACTGACTCCTTCATAGCAACCCAACAAATCAAATTAGCGTATAAAAATACTTTTAAATGGCACATTTGCAACGTTTCTATAGAAATGTTAGCCCTCTAGTTCTCAAAACACTAAAGGCACAGTTGACTTTATTCTGTACACCGTAGGAATTGTTCATTAACTTCATTAACTCACCAATTTTTCTCCAATGTATTAACACATGAATGTGGAATTGTTTTGATCAGGTGAAACTGGGAGAGGCTGCTCCGAACTCCACGGTGGTGAAAGTCTTGGGCATCAACGGACACTGCAGCATTAGTGATAAGAGCCACACGTGCCACCTGCTGGACTTTGAGTCTCCTAACCGACCCTTAGTGGTCAACTTCGGCTCGGCCACTTGACCCCCATTCATAAACCAGCTGCCGGTATTTCGGCGGATGGTTGAGGAGTTTTCAGATGTGGCCGACTTCCTGCTGGTCTACATTGATGAGGCTCACCCCTCTGATGGCTGGGCAGCTCCTCCCATGGACAACTTTACCTTTGAAGTGAGAAAACACCGTAATCTGGACGAAAGGATGTTTGCTGCCAGGACACTTGTGGAGCATTTTTCCTTGCCTCCTCAGTGCCAGTTGGTGGCTGATTGCATGGACAATAATGCCAACATTGCCTACGGTGTGTCTTACGAGAGAGTCTGCATTGTGCAGAAGAATAAAATCGCTTACCTCGGGGGTAAGGGTCCCTTTTTCTACAACCTTAAGGATGTCCAGCATTGGCTCGAGAAGAGCTATGGAAAGCAATAATGTGGCGGGAGATAAAACACATCAATGTAGCTTTTTATAAGAATGTTAGAAGAATTTATTTTTGTATATTGGAAGGACAGAAGGGAAAGGTGCTGTTAAAGAGTGGCTATGGCGAAAAGTCTTGAATCGTTTCAATGATAAACAGGTGTAAACTGTCCCAACCACTTTAAATAGAAAATGGAATGAATACAACACACTAAATACTGACCTTGTGGTTTGCACTTCAAAGCGTTGTTTAACGCAAAACAATTTGTAGATGCACTTTAAATGTGATTAATGCAGTATTTTTGTGCGGCATTACTTTCAAAAGAAAACCAAATTGCAAAAGAGAAGAAAAGCACAAGAACCCAGCTTTTATATGAAAAGAGAATAATTTATTTTTTATTGATAATCAATGTTTATTGCTATCCGTGGCCTGTTTTGCACTCGCTGAGGGTTCCCTGTCCCTGACATTCAGCATTTACGTCATTTGCACCAGTAAACTGACTTTCTTCATTGGTGGTTACAAACTCTTCAAGTGCCTCAACCTGAATTGGACTCCGACTGTGCTTGATTTACTGAACAAATGAGGGAAAATATTCCCCACAGCCACAGTTAACGAACTTAACGGCATCCCTGCAGGGTACAGCTGATGGAAAGTGTTTTACTTCTGAATGTAAGATTCTTTTGTACTGTCGATAATGACCAATGCATCTGCAGTCGCTCATTGGGTTCAATACGGTGTTAGTGTGAACATGAAAATCACAGATGAAATGGTCCTCTGTCCTGTCTGTGGTTGGATGACAGACCACACTGCTCTGCCCTGATCCGAATGAGCATGACCGCGAACATGCTGAAACAATGAATCTGAATCCCTCCCCATGCTTCACAGAACTGTTGGGTTGTACTGCAACCACTCTCTCCTTTTTTAATGAGCAAAAGGCAAAACGAAATAAAATTGAACTGCTGCTGATGATATTTTTCTCCCTTGTTTTGTGTTTGATTGTGGGGAAATGTGACAAGCGCAGTACTGGAAACCAAGGGAAGAATTTCAAGGGAAAACTCTAAATGGTGAAAATGTTGATAGTTAAATGAACCGTTCCTCCAAATGGGAAATATTTGCTTGTTGTAACTTTTCAAAATGTCCTTTTTTACTTGATTTCAAAAAACATTCCAATAGCAAACATATTTAAGTTTTCCAAATGGGTATTGGTCCACCTTAGGTTACTCATTTAAATGTTTTAATAGATTTATAATCAAAAGACGGATGCAGTTTTTTCTTGTCACTAATTCTTGTTATTCTTTATTTAAGAGTTTTTAGCAAAGAAATAGCAAATACATGCTAAATTGCCACATAGTGCACATGATCATAGAACCAGGAAATTCAGTTATTTACCAAATATGTGGATTTTTACACTAAACTAATTAAATCTCTGAAATAATTTAACAGGATGGATTTTTAATATAGCGCTCCAAGATATCATCACAAAATGTGAATAAGAAATTTAGAAAACCTACCTTTTTGTCTTTCCATGGCGTTCTAAAGATCCAAGTGATGCAAATTCCTGCTGACTGGTGGAAATTCCGCCATTTTTAAGGAGGGGGAAGGGTTAGGGCAACAGGACAGGGGACATGACTAAACCATTTGTTTTTAATCTAGGAAACTAAAGATTTTTGTGTAAATAAATGTAATTGAAACAAACATTTTATGATGAAAGTGTAGCATCGGGGACTGGGGACAAGCAATAAATGCTATTTCTCAGTGTCTTATGTGGACTGTATCAATATTTTAAATGTTACAGCTTAAATTTGCAATACTAATAGTTTGTAGTACACGTTGCTTAGTAATAAAATGAATTTATGAAGCAATTTTAATATTTATTTTAATATACAGTCCCAGGGACAGAAATGGCACATATTTGGTGGAATGGCTCAAATAAGGAATCTCATTAACCCATGTGTTTGTCTTTCATTTAATACATGTCCAGAGAGTGTCTGATATACAACAGAACCAGTCTGTGTGATGCAAAGGTCTCTGGCCGAACTTCTGCAACTTTAAGGCAGCCAATAACTAAATAGCGAAGGAGAACATGGCCCTTGAGAAGCACTATGAAACAGAAGCCATTGTTGTGGCCAGTCATGGCTTATCCGAGCGGAACTAGTCTATAAGACGTTATTCACAGACTGCGTCACACTTGGAAAACACCAGGCAGCACGATGGAGTAGAGAGATTGCCAACATTAAAGATGGAGGCATCGCAGAAAGAGCCCCACAACGGCACCAAACACAAGCTCCACTGCCGGAAAGAGTCCCATGGTGTGTGCTCTAAGGAATAAAGCTGGTAAACAGGTACTGAACAGAATTCTAAGCAGCATGCAACAAAGTGTTCTCATTTATAGGGCATAACAAGTGCTCGGGACCAACGAGGGAAAACCTGGTCCCATTATTCAGATAATGTCAAACCTGATGCCTTAGAAAAGCTAACGTTTGCCAAATCGGCCAGTATAAATTCAAAAGGAATGTTGACGCAAGCATCTAAATGTATGTGTCTGCAGTTCAAAGATAAGCTGTTTATGCTCGTGCTTTGACTGAGGACTATTTGGTTTGGATGAGATCTGGACGCTCTCTTGGATAAATGATCTCAGATCTAATATCAATATATATATAGAGTAAATCAGCTCAAGGTTCAATCCAACATTTTATTCATATTTAATGCAGTTAATGATTCCAGACTGAGGAAAAGGGAAGAAAATCCTTGGGGTGTTTCATTCTGAAACACAAACTCTACACTGGCCACACCCTTGTGAGTAAGATCATTGATTCTTTGTCAGAATAAGGTTTTGGATGTTCTGGAAAGTAAATACCATCTTTCTTTATCTGGGGTGGTTGCTCTTTACAGCATTTCTCTGTATTGATTTTTACCACCAATGGGTGATGGTAAACGATCTGATCTTTGGGTGATGTTGAATCAATGGCCATTTCACAATCCAAAATGGCACACTTTGATTTTTCACCTGCAATCCCAAACCCAATTCATATGTTGCAGTGTCTTAATTCATAAATCCAGTCCCTAAGCGGATAAGAGTTTAATCCCACAGTCAAAATGGCACAATAGAGGTCAGCCAATAATAGTTGAGCATTTCGTAGCACTCAACATTGTTAGGTTGTGGTTAGCAAATTACATTTTAAATTATGCCGTGGTCTGTTTGAATACCTGATTCTGGTTGGCTGGCAGGAAGTGATTACAATTGTATTACTCATAGATTGTAAAGAAATATGGACGATGTGACACCACCTACTGCTACTGAGTTAATCTGAGGCTACCGCCGAGCTGAACTGGAGGCTTACCAATGACGGCTGATCAGAATAGAAGCACCATAGTTTCAGAGCTCTTCCTTGAATATGGCTTGCTCACGCCCTCTTCACACGAAGCATGTTATATCCAACTTATTTTGTAATTTTAAACACAGATTTGAGAACGACTTCTCTAAATTTGATCGCTGGCAGCGTATATGATCTTTCTCACGATGTCATGACAGCGGTTTGTCAGCTCTGATCTGTGTAGCTGTCGATAACACGGACCCGCCTACATTTTTTAGAGAAAATTTGTGAGCTACATACCAAAAAAAAACTTAAGACAACCAAAAACATACATAGAACTTTGTTCACTGTATAGAAAACTTTGAAAAATCATTAAAGCAGTTAATGTAAAATAACGTAATTTCTGAGAAAATAATTTTTAAAGATGTGACTACTTTCTGTATCCTTCTGCAACCAGCCATGAGGGGGGCGAAACTAGGCTGACCATTGATTATATGGACGGTCACTTTTTGATCCTGAACTCAAATTTCATATTTTTAACCCTCAGAAGTTCATGCCTTTTTAATCTTTTTTTTTTACTTTACTTTAATAAATTAACTGTAAAAATCAACCACAGCTTCTTTTTTACAAATATTTTTTCATTGCACAGATTCCACAACAAACATGAAATTGGACAAAAAAATACAATTCAGGTTGGCAAATTGTAATTTTTTACTGCAAAAATCTAAAAACAGCTATTATCTTTTAGACAAAAAAAATTCATAAATCCCTGCAAAAAAATCTAAGACAAGGTGAACCTTACACCTAAACCTTATACACTGTTCCAAGCACTTTTTGGCCAGAATTTTGAAAAACACAGGCCTTGTACTTCCAAGGGTTATACCTTCTTTTCACCACTAGATGGCACTTATGGCACCGATATGGGGTTTCTAAATCGAAACTGAAAGACGATCAAACGTTTTCTCTTTGAATTACCTTACTCTTGTAATGTTTATTTGAAACCAAAAATATCTAACTAATAACATTTGTGATACATACACATTATATTTAAAATCAAAATGAAACAATAGTTGGGTTGAGTCATTCCTACTTAATTCAAAACAGCTGCAGTGATTGGCACACGCACCAGTGCATGCAGAGACTTCGAAGGGTTTAACAAATTTGTTCATTAAAAATATAGGAGAGGGTAGCTAATAGCAATAGCTCATCTTTCAGCTTTCTGCTTTTAAATGTATTTCTGCTTATAAATGTATACTTTTTTTTATCTCATTTTAGATTTTTAATACCTTGTCATATTTTGGATGCTGTAATATTTTCCTATTAACCTTTAAATGATGTGAGATACAATTTTAATCTATATACCTGTCTTTACTGTCACAGTAATCCAGCCAGCAGATCCTATGTTATTATCAACTTAATCTTACTGTATGTCTAATATTCATCCGCCCTTTTCGTGACTTGTGTAAGAATTTTGTAGATGCATTCAGTCACTGATAGAGGACCTGGATAAGACAAATTTATGCTTTGATCTAATAAGAGTTAGCTTATAGTGCCAAGTATTTGCACTTTGAAAAGAGTTCAAACGGAACTTTCTCCAAATATTTTGATGTTTGATTCCAGGTCAGAAAATGTATAAATGAATACTGTGCTGTGGTATTATTGTAGTATGCAACATAATCGGCGCTGGAATTCTCATGCTTGAAATCCATCAACGCGATTAATCACCTAATTCCTGCTGTTCTTCGAGATAACAGCAATTGCAACAATACTCTATTTGTTTTAAACGTACAGGTTTTTGTTTAATGACGTGTCAACACTTTTACGAATATTAAAGAGGATTTGTAAAGATTAGCTTTAGCCACAAGCATACAAATAAAACTATATAGAGCTTCTATACACATTTTTTAATTCAACCAGTTTAGAATAGAATCCTCATGGGTGTGGGATTGTGGGTGATCTTGAATTCATAACTCAATGTTTTGTGACTTTCTGCAATATAATTTTTTATCATATTTTGCAAATTGTTGAACAAAAAAAAAAATCTTAAATCTACCCTTTTAAGTACAAAGGTTCAAGTTATTTTCCATGTATTACTATTTTAGCTAATAAATGACCACGTTTTACAAGATCACAAGCATAATTCACACTTATTTCTATGTTGTAAATGCAATGAATTGTACACGATTACAATATTGAGGGACAAAGTTTCGAATTACGTTCTAGTTACTGTATCAGCAAATAAATAACCACGGTTTACGGGATCGCAAGCGTAATTCACACTTTTTCTATTTTGCAAATGTTGTAAATGCAACAAATTGAACGCGATGACAATATTAGGGTACAAAGTTGCGATTTATGTTCTAACTACGGTTTCAGGAAATAAATAACCACGGTTTACGGGATCGCAAGCGTAATTCACACTTCTTTCTATTTGGCAAATGTTGTAAATGCAACAAATTGAACGCGATTACAATATTAGGGTACAAAGTTGCGATTTACGTTCTAACTACGGTTTCAGGAAATAAATAACCACGGTTTACGGGATCGCAAGCGTAATTCACACTTTTTCTATTTTGCAAATATTGTAAATGCAACAAATTGAACGTGATTACAATATTAGGGTACAAAGTTGCGATTTACGCTCTAACTACGGTTTCAGGAAATAAATAACCACTGTTTACGGGATCGCAAGCGTAATTCACACTTCTTTCTATTTTGCAAATATTGTAAATGCAACAAATTGAACGCGATTACAATATTAGGGTACAAAGTTGCGATCTACGTTCTAACTACGGTTTCAGGAAATAAATAACCACGGTTTACGGGATCGCAAGCGTAATTCACACTTTTTCTATTTTGCAAATATTGTAAATGCAACAAATTGAACGTGATTACAATATTTGGGTACAAAGTTGCGATTTACGTTCTAACTACGGTTTCAGGAAATAAATAACCACGGTTTACGGGATTGCAAGCGTAATTCACACTTCTTTCTATTTTGCAAATGTTGTAAATGCAACAAATTGAACGCGATTACAATATTAGGGTACAAAGTTGCGATTTACGTTCTAACTACGGTTTCAGGAAATAAATAACCACGTTTTACGGGATCACAAGCGTAGTTCACACTTCTTTCTATTTTGCAAATGTTATAAATGCAACAAATTGAACGCGATTACAATATTTGGGTACAACGTTGCGATTTACGTTCTAACTACGGTTTCAGGAAATAAATAACCACGGTTTACGGGATCGCAAACATAATTCACACTTCTTTTTATTTTGCTAATGTTGTAAATGCAATGAATTGAAGGCGATTACAATATTAGGGTACAAAGTTTTGATTTACGTTACAACTACTGTTTCAGCAAATAAAAAACTGCGGTTTACAAGATTGCAAGCATGATTCACACTTCTTTTTTATTTTACACTCTGTGATATATATTTGAATGGTTACTCTAAACTTGCTGGATACACTTTTACTCCTCCTGCATCAAGCCCTTGAAACTGAAATAGAACAGCGAGAATGAATCCACGTTGAACAGATTTGAAATCATTGAGGAATAATCATTTGTTGGCAGCTTGTGATGTGTCCCTTGTTTCCGTCTCTTGTTTTATGCCAAGCTTGTTTTATTGTTTCTTAAGGCTGATTAAAGACGGAGCAATCACGCATGGTGTGTCCTAAGCATTCTTTCTCTGTCTTTCACAAACACTTTGTTTTCCGACCTTGAATTACAATGCTGCACAGATGTCAATCCATTTTTACTTCATCACTTTATTATGAATCAGACAAGATTGTCATTAATCATAAGAATACGTCCCGCATGTCTGATATAAGCTGGGCTGACAGATGCTAAATTTTATGTGAATAAATTTAATAGACCATAAAGATGTAAATCTTGCGAGGCCAGCTTCCAGAAGCTCTTTGATGACTTGGTTGGGCTGCTATTAATTTAATTTACAGACTCATTAAATAATCCAGATTCATGCCAAAACTTGACAGCCAATCCATCTCTTGGGCCAAGCTCAGACGACACTATATTTAGTAAAGGAAGGATTTAGAGGTGCAAGATGAGTTAATTTCAAATTTAGTTTTAATTGGATATGGGGTTTTGGGAAATGTGTCTGTTTAGAAACATAGAAACAGTATTGAAATGGTCACTTTTTCTAAACAGACGGTCAGAAACAGATGTTTGGTTGGTGAAAATCTGACTAAACATTCGTCAAAAAAATATCTGTGTGAGAAGATGATTTTATTTTTTCCTCTTGAAGGCTTTATTTCATAAAATGACATTTTTATTGAGTTTTTCCCACTCGTGATCTCATGCCAGAAATGGAAAAACCCTGCAGGTTAAGTTGACAGAAATTACCAATGCAGATTTACAGTAGGCAGTGAAATAGTTCACTTGACACCTTCTACATATTTTGAGTAAGTACAGATTGGTAAATATAGCATTAACCCTTACATGTCCAGGGCTTTTGAGTGTTTTTTTTTTATGTACTACTTTACAATCTTGCTCAGATAAATTTTCTTTAAAACAGTTTTCTCGCCAATACTTTATATAATTTATTTTAGTACAACCCCAGGTTCCTTTTCACTATTTTACAGAATAATCTCACAACAAACCTGAAATTAGATAAAAAATACAATTCAGAGTATTACACTTTGTCATTTTTGACAGCAAAATTAAAAAAAAACTGAGAATGATTAGTTTTTATGTTATATAAGAAAAATCACATTTTATTTACCTTGCAAATGATGTGTCATAACTCTTGTAATGTTAAAATGTTAAATTTAAAGCACAACATATCAAAACTTTTTGAAATCAAAAAGAAACAATAGCTGTTTCGTCATTCCTACTATATATATATACGTAATCACAGTGGATACAATTTAAATATAACTAAAGAACATTTAAGTGAATTTATCAAAATTATATAATAAAAATATATGCAAATGTACCACTAATATCAAGACTGCGACCAGCAATCAACATCAATACAAAGCTTTTATTATTTGCTCAACTCTAGGCTGTAGTGCCACTCCCTACACGCAAAGTGTGCTGTCTACGTAGAACACCAACTGCCAGGTGGGGGCACCATTATCCCTTTTTCTCACAAGAAAAAAAGTTAATAATAAAAAAAATGTGAATCGTTATGTATTGTCAAATAATTTTCTATTGATAGATGTATATATCTACATGTTTATTATATTGTTAAATTATAGAGTTATATAAATATGAGCAGAATCTTATCAATGCTTTCCGCTCCTGACGCATTTGAGGTTTCATTTCTCATTTTCTCTTTCAAAAAATATAATCATAGTAAGTATTAATGACTGTGCGAATAAACTATATTTTACAGTTGCATTTTTTTAGTTATTCCATTCTAAACTTTTTTCTTTTCTAAAAGCGTAATGTGCATACCATATTTTTCACCATATAAGACGCACCCAATTGTAACTCTTACGCCTCTCCTACGGCCGTGACCGGCCTCCACTCCGCGGCGCTCTGCATTCGCCGTATAAGACGCACCAACTTTTCCCCCTCAGTTTTGGGGAAGAAAAAGTTCATCTTATTTGGCAAAAAATACGGTAATTGTATATTGGGCTCATTATCGAGTTTTGACTGTGGTAAAAAATTATTTTATTTTTCATTCATATTTTATCATAACAGTAAGTATTATTTATTGTCAGAATCCAAATATTAACAACATTTTACTGTAGCATTTTTGGGTTATTCCATACTGAACTTGGCTTTTTGGAAAAAAAAAAAACGCATTTACTCAAATTGTGTGATGGGCACATTTTTGATGGCACCTTTGTGCTTAGGGCACCCATTTGGCCAGCAGCAGCCCTGCTCATGCCTTTCACCAACAAACCCTTACACCCTATAGGATGAATAAGTGGGTTGTTAAAGTAAAATAAATTACTACATACATATAAGGGAATTATTATGATTTTCATGGCATTTAAAGCTTCCTTTCTTAAGTGTGTCATTTTAGAGAATAACTATTTAAGCAGGACTGCAGTAATATTTCTCTGCTCTGTGCTCTGAATAGTTTGGCCTTTTGGATTAGTAGGGCGTTACAGTGTCTGGATACTCAAAAAGCATCCAAAATGACCGGGTCTCACAACCGATAAATACAAAGAATAATTGCAATGGCGCTTCCGAACAGTCAGACAACAGTGGTGCTTCCACTGGAAGGCTCTCTGGTGGAATCATCTTTTGTTTAAACTGAGTTCATTACAGAAGTGAGAGCAACATGCCTCATTACTCTGACAAAACCTGTCAACCTTCAGACAGCCGCCCAGGGATGATTCTGTCTCCCCATGCACTCGTTTGTTCACATTGTGTGTCTCCACCAAAGCATTTCTTGTTTTCCACAAAAGAGGAGGGAAAACTTGTATTCACACATTGCACACTATTTTGCTTTTCTTCTATCCCTCAATCCTCTTTTATTTCCCTCGCTTTCAAGGTTTCCATTTTTTTTTTCAGTTTAATCAAGCTCTAAAAAGTCAGATTTTCAAATGACAGGTTTAAAAACAAAGTAAAATAGGTATGATACTAAAGATCTGTAAAAATAAAAATTCTATAACGCTTGTTGGGTCACTCATTTTAATTATTCACTCTTTATTTAATAATGTTCACCTGTTTGCTTCCTCCACTGGACATTAACACATTGTCTTGAGGAGAACTGAAGCTTAGTGATCCTTACTTTTAATAAAAAGAAAAAATATATATATTATTATTTTTTTTTTGTTTATGACTGAACTGCTCTTTCAAATATTGGCTCTTTCAAATATTATATGTTGAATAGGGTGGAAGCTCTCGCAAGAGTTCAGTAAATGTGCTATAGGTGCATAATAGTACAGTGATACCTCGAGATATGAAATTAATCTGTTCCGGGGGTGGCCGTATGCAATGGCTCTCAGAAACGACAGTCTGGAAATGGAAAAAAATGGAAAAAAAAGAAAACCATAGGAAACGCAAATAACTTTTCTTCAGACCTTGAATCTATACATAGTCAATGTTATAAATGATAATAAAACAATGAAAACAGGATAAAATAATATTTACACAAATGTGAAACCTTAAAACGAATTACCAACACCAACAAGAAACCAAAATTATATAAAAAAAAAAGTTTATAAAGTGAAATGTGCTGTTCTGTAGAACAAGTTAGAAAAGAAACCGTTCCTGAACAGTAGTTTCCACTTTATAACCGGAATTTTGTTAAGACACCTAGACTCTTATCTTTATTACGACACATTATTGGTAATATGTTGATTTAAAACCGATTTTGGTGTAATAATGATCTAATTTTCAGCGCCTTGTACCATTGTCTGTCAATGCAAAAGTGGAGTGCCAGGACCCAGAAGCACGCCCAACGTTAGACTTAACAATCGGATAGGAGAGCAGAACTGTTGGTGAGTTTATTACAGTCATGTGACACCCAGCGTGGGCATTTCAGGTTGTATATATAGTTTGTATATATAGTAAAGTATATCAGGTTGCTACACACAAAGGTAAATATTTCAAGTTGTTTTTATTTTATTTTAAAATTAAAAAAAGCTAAACCAGTATTAGAAAATTTTAACATTTAATGCGATTAATATAAAAGGATCTTAAGCACATGTTGACCTTCTGAAAAGTGTTGAA
Source organism: Danionella cerebrum (assembly GCA_007224835.1). Taxonomy (NCBI): domain Eukaryota; kingdom Metazoa; phylum Chordata; class Actinopteri; order Cypriniformes; family Danionidae; genus Danionella; species Danionella cerebrum. The sequence continues at coordinate 44,926 of SRMA01025922.1, read as the reverse complement.
TCGTTTTCTCCTTATGTAAGGTGTCATTGATGATCTTCTGCACAACCGTCAAGTCAGTCTTCACCAAGATCCTACAGCCAGACTTGAATAGCTTTAAGGCTGGGGAAACTTTTGCAGGTGACTAGATTGGGACACAGGACACTGAAATGTTGAACTTTGTCATTTTTTCATATTTTTTTAATACATAATTAAAAATAGAAACAAATTACAGAAACAAAAGTACCGTACTTTCCCTCGACATTCATTTTTTTATATCCACCATGTTTTATAGATTTGCATGGTCAAAATTCCCAAATAATATCTGTTTAAATGAAAACCCCAAAAACATCTCTTAGCAAACGCTAATTCAGTCATTTCAATGAAAAAAAAAAATTCTCAAAAGCAGGAAAATATGAAGTGCTCTAAAAGCTTCTTTTGCAACTGCATTTTGAATCGTTTTCTTCTTATGGAAGGTGTCATTGATGGTCTTCAGCACAACCGTCAAGTCAGTCTTCATCAGGATCATACAGCCAGACTGGAATAGCTGGGATTCTGAAATGTTGAACTTTGTCATGCCATTCCTCTATTTTTTGTCCATACTTATTAAAATTGAAATGAATAACAACTTTTTTTAAAACAAAAGTACTTTCCAAATATCTTTAATTGAACCACTTTGGTCAATTGCTAAACATCTCTTAGCAAACACTAATTCAGTCGATTTCGGTTGGATACATACAACACATTAAACTTGTTAAGTAGGGCAAACCACATAAAAGGCCTTTT
>SRMA01025922.1:0-44144 GCA_007224835.1 Danionella cerebrum | reverse complement strand
TTCCTAATATATATATATATATATATATATATATATATATATATATATATATATATATATACTATAAATATTTCATTAGGAAAAAACACATCAATAAATAATATTTATTGATTAATGAAACACATATTTAGTTGCTGGGATAAAGAGTGTACATCATACTTACGTAATCACAGTGGATACAATTTAAATATAACTAAAGAACATTTAAGTGAATTTATCAAAATTATATAATAAAAATATATGCAAATGTACCACTAATATCAAGACTGCGACCAGCAATCAACATCAATACAAAGCTTTTATTATTTGCTCAACTCTAGGCTGTAGTGCCACTCCCTACACGCAAAAGTGTGCTGTCTATGTAGAACACCAACTGCCAGGCGGGGGCACCATTATCCCTTTTTCTCACAAGAAAAAAAGTTAATAATAAAAAAATGTGAATCGTTATGTATTATCAAATAATTTTCTATTGATTGATGTATATATCTACATGTTTATTATATTGTTAAATTATAGAGTTATATAAATATGAGGAGAATCTTATCAATGCTTTTTGCTCCTCTTAAACAGACGCATTTGAGGTTTCATTTCTCGTTTTCTCTTTCAAAAAATATAAAGGATTAATGACTATGCGAATAAACTATATTTTACAGTTGCATTTTTTTAGTTATTCCATTCTAAACTTTTTTCTTTTCTAAAAGCGTAATGTGCATACCATATTTTTCGCCATATAAGACGCACAGGTATATAAGACGCACCCAATTTTAACTTTTACGCCTCTCCTACGGCCGTGACGGGCCTCCACTCCGCGGCGCTCTGCATTCGCGGTATAAGACGCACCAACTTTTCCCCCTCAGTTTTGGGGAAGAAAAAGTTTATCTTATTTGGCAAAAAATACGGTAATTGTATATTGGGCTAATTATCGAGTTTTGACTGCGGTAAAAAATTATTTTATTTTTCATTCATATTTTATCATAACAGTAAGTATTATTAATTGTCAGAATCCAAATATTAACAACATTTTACTGTAGCATTTTTGGGTTATTCCATACTGAACTTGGCTTTTTGGAAAAAAAAAAAACGCATTTACTCAAATTGTGTGATGGGCACATTTTTGATGGCACCTTTGTGCTTAGGGCACCCATTTGGCCAGCAGCAGCCCTGCTCATGCCTTTCACCAACAAACCCTTACACCCTATAGGATGAATAAGTGGGTTGTTAAAGTAAAATAAATTACTACATACATATAATGGAATTATTATGATTTTCATGGCATTTAAAGCTTCCTTTCTTAAGTGTGTCATTTTACAGAATAACTATTTAAGCAGGACTGCAGTAATATTTCTCTGCTCTGTGCTCTGAATAGTTTGGCCTTTTGGATTAGAAGGGCGTTACAGTGTCTGGATACTCAAAAAGCATCCAAAATGACCGGGTCTCACAACCGATAAATACAAAGAATAATTGCAATGGCGCTTCCGAACAGTCAGACAACAGTGGTGCTTCCACTGGAAGGCTCTCTGGTGGAATCATCTTTTGTTTAAACTGAGTTCATTACAGAAGTGAGAGCAACATGCCTCATTACTCTGACAAAACCTGTCAACCTTCAGACAGCCGCCCAGGGATGATTCTGTCTCCCCATGCACTCGTTTGTTCACATTGTGTGTCTCCACCAAAGCATTTCTTGTTTTCCACAAAAGAGGAGGGAAAACTTGTATTCACACATTGCACACTATTTTGCTTTTCTTCTATCCCTCAATCCTCTTTTATTTCCCTCGCTTTCAAGGTTTCCATTTTTTTCAGTTTAATCAAGCTCTAAAAAGTCAGATTTTCAAATGACAGGTTTAAAAACAAAGTAAAATAGGTATGATACTAAAGATCTGTAAAAATACAAATTCTATAACGCTTGTTGGATCACTCATTTTTATTATTCACTCTTTATTTAATAATGTTCACCTGTTTGCTTCCTCCACTGGACATTAACACATTGTCTTGAGGAGAACTGAAGCTTAGTGATCCTTACTTTTAATAAAAAGAAAAAATATATATATATATTATTTTTTTTGTTTATGACTGAACTGCTCTTTCAAATATTGGCTCTTTCAAATATTATATGTTGAATAAGGTGGAAGCTCTCGCAAGAGTTCAGTAAATGTGCTATAGGTACATAATAGTACAGTGATACCTCGAGATATGAAATTAATCTGTTCCGAGGTGGCCGTATGCAATGGCTCTCAGAAACGACAGTCTGGAAATGGAAAAAAATGGAAAAAAAAGAAAACCATAGGAAACGCAAATAACTTTTCTTCAGACCTTGAATCTATACATAGTCAATGTTATAAATGATAATAAAACAATGAAAACAGGATAAAATAATAAGTACACAAATGTGAAACCTTAAAACGAATTACCAACACCAACACGAAACCAAAATTATATAAAAAAAAAGTTTATAAAGTGAAATGTGCTGTTCTGTAGAACAAGTTAGAGGAGAAACCGTTCCTGAACAATAGTTTCCACTCTATAACCGGAATTTTGTTAAGACACCTAGACTCTTATCTTTATTACGACACATTATTGGTAATATGTTGATTTAAAACCGATTTAAAACGTTTTGGTGTAATAATGATCTAATTTTCAGTGCCTTGTACCATTGTCTGTCAATGCAACAGTGGAGTGCCAGGACCCAGAAGCACGCCCAACGTTAGACTTAACAATCGGATAGAAGAGCAGAACTGTTGGTGAGTTTATTGCAGTCATGTGACACCCAGCGTGGGCATTTCAGGTTGTATATATAGTAAAGTATATCAGGTTGCTACACACAAAGGTAAATATTTCAAGTTGTTTTTATTTTATTTTAAAATTAAAAAAGCTAAACCAGTATTAGAAAATTTTAACATTTAATGCGATTAATATAAAAGGATCTTAAGCATTTATTGACCTTCTGAAAAGTGTTGAATCGTTTTCTCCTTATGTAAGGTGTCATTGATGGTCTTCTGCACAACCGTCAAGTCAGTCTTCACCAAGATCCTACAGCCAGACTTGAATAGCTTTAAGGCTGAGGAAACTTTTGCAGGTGACTAGATTGGGACACAGGACACTGAAATGTTAAACTTTGTCATTTTTTTCATAATATTTTTTTATACATAATTAAAAATAGAAACAAATTACAGAAACAAAAGTACCGTACTTTCCCTCGACATTCATTTTTTTTTATATCCACCATGTTTTATAGATTTGCATGGTCAAAATTCCCAAATAATATCTGTTTAAATGAAAACCACAAAAACATCTCTTAACAAACGCTAATTCAGTCATTTCAATGAAAAAAAAATTCTCAAAAGCAGGAAAATATGAAGTGCTCTAAAAGCTTCTTTTGCAACTGCATTTTGAATCGTTTTCTTCTTATGGAAGGTGTCATTGATGGTCTTCAGCACAGCCGTCAAGTCAGTCTTCATCAGGATCATACAGCCAAACTGAAATAGCTGGGATCCTGAAATGTTAAACTTTGTCATGCCATTCCTCTATTTTTTGTCCATACTTATTAAAATTGAAATGAATAACAACTTTTTTTAAAACAAAAGTACTTTCCAAATATCTTCAATTGAACCACTTTGGTCAATTGCTAAAAATCTTTGAGCAAACACTAATTCAGTCGATTTCGGTTGGATACATACAACACATTAAACTTGTTAAGTAGGGCAAACCACAAAAAAGCCCTTTATAAAAAAGAAAATCCACAGTACATCTTTTTTTTTACTTTAGCAAACAAAAGAGAGGAAGTCTTCACAAGAAACATTCTGTTCTGTGACCGACATTTTGCTCCACTTACGCTTTGTTTTGGGAGACTGAGCCATTGTCTTGGTACAATCCGCTTCTGGGCCGTCACGCTCTCTGTGTGGCGCCGGGGAAGAACGGAACGGCCAGTGGATTTGACCGCAGCTACAGGCCTTGCTCTCAAAGCACGCCCCTCCCCCTCCAGCACGTGCACGCACCACATGCTTCTCCAGAGGGCGCTGTACATTCACTAATGCTGACACCACAAGCACAGACAACGTGTAGTTTGAGGGACTAAAACAGGATTTATAATCTTTCCACGGATCTTTGACAATTATGTGATATCACCAAGCATTGCACATGTCATTTAATTCCTCCAAGAAATACACAGTGAGTGTTACAATAACTATATAATTTATAATAGAAATTACTAGCAACTGATATGGACATGGAGGATTTTTATGATGCTCATAACCTTATAATTAAACTATAATCATTGAAAGCAATATTAAAAGGTCAGTTAAACATCAAAAATCTAAATGGGTTTTACACTCAACACATGGACAATACAAAATGCTTAGTCACTACGACTTTATCCTCCAGTCTTCATCTACTTTTTTTTCAAAGTGGTCATTTACACTTTTATATAAAACTGTCAGAAAAGATCAAAAAAGCAAGAGTGGTGAAAAGAGTGAGATAATCACATTCTCGTGATTTGCTGCGCATGCTAGAAAATGCAGCTTACACCGAAGGCATTTAGAGGAGCTAATCCTCTGATGGCAATGATGCAGATTTTGCAGAAACACACTGTACGATCCTGCTCAGGCCGACACAGCAAAGTCTCAGACTGGAGTGTGTTAGTATTCCTGAACAGCACATACATGGCTGATCCCCAGCGCTCTCTCAGCAGCCTGGATTAATAATGAATCAAGGCTTTTACCCCTCACTCTCTCGCTCTCTATCAGGTTCTCTGTTCAGACAATAGCTAGATTTCTTGACAGTTTCTTTTTCGTTTGCTGTTTGTTTAGAATAAATTGACACAATGAATAAGTTACATGGTATAAATGGCAACATTATGCAATTTAATCATACACATCCTAATCCACCTTTTTGAAAGATGAACAGTAGCCATGTTTCCATCCAAAGATGCAAAGTAATGTTATGCGCAAAACTGATATATTGTATAAAATATTTGCAAATAAAGCACCAACGAGTCCAAGAGAACAAAGTTGTCACTTCCTGATAAACTGGTGCAAAATATCAGAAAAATGGAAGTTGCTTTGTTAAGAGAAGCCTTTTTTGTACATAATAACTTATTTGTGTCTTAGAGCATATCGACAAAACGCAATATGCGCAGTAACATCACCTTTGGGAGCGCAGCTGGTCAACACAGTTCCGGGAGAAGATAATCCCAAACCACTTTGATGACAGATTTTGGCTAAGGAGTTTTATAATGACCAAAACGACATTTGAAATGTTATGCAATGAAATCGTTCAGTTGATTAGTCCAATAACGCTGCCCCATCGTGCCCCAGTTCCGACAGAACCCATTGTATTGGTATTAATTCGGTAATTGCATTTCCATCGTAGTTTAGGGGCATTGTGTAAAAAGTTTATCTTACTCTGTTGTGTGCATATTTTTTGCCACATCTTGCCATTTCCATTCAGGGTTTTTTATGCAATATTCCAAAATATGGTTAAAATTAGATGGATGGAAACACAGCTAGTGATCTTCTGACATGCATTTTCATCCATGTCCATTTCGAGAACAGAAAAGTTTTATAAATCTCATCAAACAACTATAAAATGGCCATAAAAGCAATGGTGTTGCCATTGTTAAACTGGCAAATGTTTTCCTGAGATTTCGCCATCTTGGTTCGTGGGCTCAGTTGTCTGCCAATGGTGACTAATCGCATTGGAACAGGAATGGCCAAAAAATGGCATCAAATGGAACAAATATACCATAAAATCCCCTTTGCAGGAACTATCTTGATTCTATGTTTTATAAAAAGTGGGGCAATTACACATCAATACAGATTAACTGTGCAATCCTCCACATTAATCACAAAACAGAACCATTTTGGAGCTATTCCAGTATGAAACGTATTGATACAGATGATTTTAGTGTGATTTTAGTATACACATGGACAAACTGGCCATACCAAAAGGTTCCCCTATGATTACGAGCCAAAGAACCCAATTTGGTTCCATATAGAAGTGTAAAGCATGTTTTTTTTTAAATGTTCAATAGATGTGTCAGATCCACTTATTGTTTTTTTTCATCAATATTTCAGTTTCTGATCACCTTATCGCCCATCATCATGAATTCTGGGATCATCGTACATTTTTATGCTCCAAACATTAATATACACACACACACATAAAGATGTATATTTATTACAATTACGTTATATTAACTGACAGCAGGCACTTAGATTAATCAAAACTGTTCCTATATAAAGGAGGTGCACATTTTGTCCAGAGAAAAGATCTATTGATGAATTATTGCATGCAATCAACAAGAGCAGAATCTGGAAGTTCTTGATGGGTTATTGAATTTTAAGCCTTTGTAGGATTTTAATTAACTTTCTCTTTTGCCAGAAAATGGTTTCCCTCAGTCAGTAGAGTTCAATAAGCCAGTCACCCATGTAATAAGACGTTCATTACCAAATGGTATTTTTCACGGTTGGCTTTGATTCAAAGACACCATTGTGTGCTGGAACGAGATTTCAAGGAAAAGAGAATTTTAGATATTTGGTCAAAGACATTTGTTGCTGGCATCATTTAAGATGAATTTCATGTCGTTTACAGTTAAACACTGCATGAATAAAATACATTTAAATGAATCATAATTAATTGGCAAATTATTCTGCATTTGTGAGCCGTTTTCCACAAACTACTTCTTTTCAGCAGATTTTATACCTGAATAAACTATTGTAAGCACAATTCTGTATTGTAAACCCAGGCCTCACAAAAGAAGCTCTTGTGAATTCAACCAAAACGTAAAAAGCAGTAATTATCTGCTTTAGCACCAAATTCAAATGTTCTCAAGGACATCTCAGAAATCTGAATGGCATGAATTCCATCTGATCAAGTGTTTCATAGTCAGTAGCTAACTACTTCAGCTTGCATTTGTGCATTAGATAATTGAGTTTTATCAAAAGGAACTAAATGTTTCTAACAAAATGGTCTTGTGTTTAAAGTAAAGATATAGGAAAATAAAAAAATAGCTTGAGAATGTATGAAAATAAATTTTGTTCATGACCAGGATATTGATTAATCAAGTCAATGGAACAATGGTCCACTTTAAAATCAGATGATTGGATTTTTGGAAAATTACATCATGCTCATATCTACTGAGCCATATGAACTGGGTTGAGAATTTATTCTAATGGCCACGGAATGGCATGATAACATCAAATGGCTGTATTTCAGCATGTTAAGGCCAATACACACAGACACGAATTTACGGTGTGAAGTTTTGTGTGACAACGGACCTCGATCGGATCACACATTGGAAAAAATGAGTGGAGCCACCAAAAAAAAAGAGTTTCAGGTTGCCATATCAGATTAGTTTTTTACAAGTAGAACAACCAATGAAAGCTGTCTCTTTTGATGATGTAAGAGCCACTCCGTGGAAGACAAGACAAGAAAGAAATATTCTCTCTTTTCACCATATTTTGTCAAACAGTGCCCTGTGATCAGCCACCAACAGTCTAAATCGCTCGACATCCAAGATTTCTTCTCTGTCATCGTCTTTTTTGTTTCCCCATGTGACGCAGGGTTGTACTGTAAACGCCATCTTCAGGTGGCAAGCTTCATTGCATCAAAGTTTCCTCAACCTAGACGAAGAGCAGCCTGCTGAGAAGCCATCTGTAAAATTCACGTGAGCGTTAATTCGGACCCGTGTGTAGAGGCCTTTATTCATTTCACAAATGGTAGCCTATATACATTTTTTATAAATAGGCATTCCTGTGATGGCATGTTTTCTTTGGTATCTGTGTAATACCAAAACAGTATCAAAAACAGTCATTTAAACTCCAAATTAGTCCTGATCAGGATAACAATTTCTATAATAATAATTATGATAAAAGTCCTCCTTACCACATGTACTCAGCTTTTTCATCATATTTAATGAACCAATTAAGCCCAGCTGAGGTCAAATCTTCTGATTTACTTTGTTGTTGTGGCAACTAGATGAATAAAAGAGCTGTGAATGCTGTTAACAGGTCGTTTCACACCCAGGAGTGAATATTATAGAAGTGTATTGATTAACTGTTATCAACTAACTAGCTAACCGAGTGCTATTTCAGCTCCAAACAACAGATTCTCAAAATAAAAGCACTAAATATACTCAAATTTTCAAAAAGAGACCAGGAAAAGTATAGATGCTTTACCAATCATGGATGATTGCACATATTTTGAGATATTTTATGAGAAACCTTTATGGAGCAATTTATTATAGACCATCTGGAAATGTTGTGACGTGTTGAATAAAGCATGAAGAATAAAACAACATGGTACTTTTCCACATTTTCACGGAAGTTTAAAATGTTTAGTAAAATGCAGAACTGACCAAAATGAGCAAAAAGCATGTCAATGCAACAGGGCTGTATGCAGGTCACTCGCCTTAAGACATTAAAATCGAAACACACTGTAAATTATCCGAGCTGCATGTGTGTATCAATATCAATCTGTCTTTATTACATATTTCTTTGATTCTTCTATAAATAAAACAACTGATAACAAGGAAACCTTGGTACAATTAAGAAGTGCGTCTTGTACTTCATCGACAGCTTCAAGTAATCAAATATCCATGCGTAGACTTAGAAACATCTGCGAGAAAGATCAGAACTCTAGTCTAACAATATTCTCTGCTTGTCCTTACAAAAAATGTGTTGCGTGTGTCGCATTTTTTTCTTCCTTCATACGAGTTGACAGATTTTTCTGCATGAAACACACGGGATAAAATCAACCGAATGATCTCTCTGTACAATATAATCACTAAAAAAAATACAACTTAGGTTTGTATTTACATTATCTAACTACAAAGTACAACTGCTATCATGTATTAAAATATGTAAACAAATTTCTTGTTCGACACAGTTGACTGTGACAACAGATATAAGATTTTTTTCCACACTTTTCACATTGGATTTATTTTCATATAGACATCCTTTAACAGTATCATAGCACTGTGCCATTTTGCACCAGACAGCTGTATAAAAAGAGACGAGCGCAAATGGACCAACATAGAAAGTTCCATATTCCCTTGTGGACTTGTTTGAGAAACGAGAGGTCTATCTGATGTTCATCATATCAGCTGGAACCGAGGGATGGCATGGCATGCACTACAATCAATCGCTTTACTGAAACGAGGAAATGTCAAAGTCTCTCTGGTAACTCACACGTGTGCAGTGTCACACTTGCCAGTACAATAAAGATGATCAGTTTCAGTGCTGTGCTGTGCTGCAGAGACTTGCTGACCGCTCTTGAGGAGTTTCCTTTATTACATTGTGATTTTTCTTCTTTTTGCAGAGAGCAAAAACTCATAAGACACCACATGTAATGTATAAACAATACAAATTGCTCATATATTGATTTATATATATATATATTTATATATATGTTTATTTATTTTGTCGGCAGGAGTCCTTTTTTCGCAACATTTTTTGGGTCCCACTTTCTCAGTACATGCTTGAAACCTTCTCCTCTTTTTTACAGAGTTAAAAAAACAAACAATATTTTACGGCAAGGTTCACATACCTCTAAAAGTCACTTAGGATAATGATGTAGAGATGTGGAATTTTTCTACACGGACAACGTCTCCGACCAGATAGAGGAAATAGGTCACTAATGTTTGCTATTTTACCATCGCAGTATGCTTACGGCTGTAAGTGTGCTTTATGGTACAGTCAGAGTTTGCCGTCTCGGCACAGCGCCGGCTTTGGCTGCTGTCCTCCTCTCTCTCTCTCTCTCGGCGCAGTGCCAAACACATCTGTCTCTCTGTCCGTCTCTGTCAAAGTTCAGTAGCTGGGACTCAAACATAATACTCCTTGTCCTTGTTTTTCTGTTTCTTGTTGCCGCTTTTGGCACTCTGCTGCTTGTCCTTCATAATGGCACCATTGCTCTGCGCTGAATTGGTGATGTAATTCCTGGTCTCGTCCACTTGGTAGGACCCCTCGTCCCTGTTTCTGTACTTATACATGGCGTACAGCAGAATTAGGATGCACAAAGCTGCAGCGGCAACTATCCCGACGACCATTCCGGTGGTGCTGCTAGATTCACGGACCACCTCGGAGGCCCCCGGAACCCGCCTGATGCCCGGCTCCGTGGGGATTGCTGTGGGTACATTACGGAACATGGGGGAGGTTATTAATGGGCTCTTCGGCTTTGTGTTGTCTACCTCATAGGAAGTGGGCAATGGAAGCAAGACTATGTCGGGCTGGGGCTTTAGCTCTCTGTGATTCATTTTGCCCGCGGGCAGTTTGGGTGGCGTGGACGTGGTAGTGGAGCGGCTCAGCTTGGGGGAAAAAGAGGCGGTAGTAGTCCTACCAGAATCCGAGACTTTGTTAGGTTTAAAGTCCTTGGATCCCCACTTTGGCGTGTGAGCTTTGTAGCCACCTTCAAAGGTCGACGAAGACAAGGTCTTATCTGTTACCAAGGAGAAGGTGGTGTAAAAATCTTCATCATCAGTAGGGGGCAGGTTAGAGTCGTATGCTTCCCCAGAGCCATACCCAGATATCATCAAGCCATCATCATCACCATCATCATCATCACAATCATCGCTGCCTCGGTCCGACAAGCAAGGTACCCCTGCCTCAGTGGCCATGGACAGGGACTCTTTGGTGGTCTCAATAATGGTGAAGGGGTGGCGGAGGGTTGGGGGGGAGGGGATGAAGGGTGTACGAGTGGCTACAGAAGGGAGCTCTAAGGGGTCCTTTACTAGAATTGGGAAAACTAATTCACCTCCTACAATTGAACACAGACACGAGGCATTAGTCGCTAAAACTCTTTTTGTTGAAAATGATGAACGGAAGGCTGGAGATGCAAACAAAGCATACAAAACAAAAACAAACAAAAAACAACTAAATTAGATTAAAACACTATTCAACATAAACAGGATTCAAAAGGACTTGACAGGTGTTTATGGGCGAGCTGGTTTGGAATCATATGAGCGATCTATGTCCGGGTGAATGTACGAAAAAAGAATCAGCATCCACTTTAGTCTTACACCCTAGCCCTTGTGTAGATGCAGACCCCTGCACAAGATTCTGACAGGGAGCATTGATGCTGATCGGAAGCTCTGTGATTGGTTAGTTTTGGTAGCAGACCATTTATGGAGTGACGTCATACATATCCGAGTGTTCTTTTGAAATTACTGTTTAGCGTAGTTTATCAAATCAAATGTTGCATTTTTTTGAGTACTGTTAACGTCTAGGTTACTTGCGTAACCCCACGTTCCCTGAATAGGGAACGGAGACGTTTAGTCGATGACTGACTGAATGGGAGCTGATCTCCATGGAAGATTGGACCGAATTGTTTAACGGGCAAATTGATTTGCAGGCGTGAGTGATTGATTAGCAATCAGCCGGGTATAAGACCGGGCGTAACGCACGCTTCAGTATGGGATTTTCCTGAGGAGCCGACCTACTTACCTCCGGCGCCTCAGTCTCCCGACTTCAAAGGCATGGCAGAAAGGAAACGTCTCCGTTCCCTATTCAGGGAACGTGGGGTTACGCAAGTAACCTAGACGTTCCCTTTCAGTCGGTACCGGAGATGTTTAGTCGATGACCGACTGAATGGGAGCCTCTACAAAGCGCCATGCCCTAAGTCCATCCAAACAGGCCAGCACTAAACTTGGAGAAGGTTAGTGAATTAAGCTGTAATACCTGAATGGGAGCTCCTTCTGCCCCTGCCCGGAATTCTCATTGACGGGGAAGTCGTCCAACACTGAGAGCGTTAGCTGTACTCGGTTGTTGCGAAGACAACCAGAAGGAGGGCACCCCTCATCGTGGGGAGGGGTGCGCGGAGATCGCGTCGAGGCCCGCAGGGCTACCAGCGAAGACGTTCTGCAGACATGAGAGTGGCAGAGACGTAAGTCATCGTTACTCACCGAGGCAGGGGGGTAACGGGACGGGTTCCTACTAGCCGCCTGGAGGGGGAGCTGTAGAAAAAAACACCCACAGAAAGGGAGCACCAAGAAAGGGGGACTCCCAGATCTGGACCCTAGTTCTGCTGGGGCCAGGCCGAAGCAAAGCTCCAGAACAGAACCTAGCAGAGCTGACTGCTCCGCCCAGTCAGATACCGAAGGGGGGAGGAAGGAAGAGCCACCCCAAGGGGGGGGGGGGCACGAAAAAGATGTACTGCTCACTTAAGAGAGTACTGCAAGCTTACTACACCTGCTCCGTTCCCTGAGGGAGCCTGCCACCACACAGGACCGCGGAGGGAACGGAGCTCATGAAGGTTGAAAACCCTGCTGAATGTGTCTGGTGTAGACCAACCCGCAGCTCGACATATGCCGGCGAGTGAGACCCCCCTAGCCAACATCCACGAAGCAGCGACGCCGCGAGTGGAGTGGGCCCTCAGATGGAGAGGGCAGGGGACATATCACACGCCTCATAAGCAAGGCGAATGGCCTCCACGATCAGTGTGCCAGCCTTGCTTGAAGACAGCGGAACCCTTACGCTGGCCTCTGAAACAAATGAAGAGCTGCCTGGAGCTGAGTAGCTCCCGGGTTCTGTCCAGGTAGACCCGAAGGGCTCAGTGGACACAACAAACCCTGGGTTGGATCTGCCTCCTCCCGGGGCAGAGCTTGCAGGTCACCACTTGGTCCCGGAGGGGGACGGATGGGACCTTGGGGATGAATCCGGGCCTGGGCCTGTGGAGACCAGGGAACCGCCAGGGCCGAATTCCAGACAGGATTCGTCGGCGGACAGTGCCTGGAGATCTCCCAACCTCTTAATTGAGGCCAAAGCAAGCAAGAGTGCGGTCTTCGTGAGAGGACACGGCCAAATGCCAGGGCTCAAAAGGTGACTTCCGCAGCCCCGGAGGACGACGGAGAGGTCCCAAGAGGAATGGAGGGTGGTCTAGGAGGCCGGAGGCGCCTAGCCCCCTTGAGAAATCTCACCGTCAGTGCGTGGCTGCCCACTGATTTCCCTTCAACCCGGAGGTGGAAGGCAGAAATAGCGGCGGCGTAGACCTTGAGGGACGATGGGGACAGCCCCCGATCGAACCTCTCCTGGAAAAGGTCAACACGACTCAGATGGGGCATGTCCCGGGGTCTTCCTGGCGGGAAGAGCACCATTCGACGAACCGACCCCACTTGCCAGCGTAGCACACTCAGTGGAGGGGGCTAACGCATGGTATAGGTAGTCACCGCGAGGGGTGGTAGAGGCTCGGGGTCCACCGCGGACAGATATGCCATACAAGTAGGGCCCAGAGGTCTGGCCGCGGGTGCCTGTATCCCCCCCCCCTTGAGTCAGATCTGGACTCAGGGGGATCGGCCAAGGGGGGGCTGTCACGAGCGCAGAGAGGTCTGGAGACCATACTCTGTTCGGCCAGAAGAGGGCGAAAAAGAGTAGCCCGCGCTCGTCCCCCCTGACCATGCACAGAGGTTGTGCTAGGAGGCTTCACTGGGGAAAACGCACATAAGCGTTTGTTCCTGGGCCAGCAGTGAGCCGGCGTATCTGTCCCGAGAGGAGCCACGGACAGGAATAGGAGCCGGCAATGGGTATTCTCACAGGAGGCAGCAGGTACCTGGGCCTCGCCGAAGATGTCCCAAATCTGCTAAACAGCCCGAGGATGGAGTCACCAATCTCCTGTTGAGGGGTGGAATCTGGACGGCGGAACCGCGATCCTGTTACACTCCGCAGGGATATGAAGGCTCGAGCGAAGGAAGTCGCTCTAACTCCAGAGGAGCAGCTGTTGGGCGAGGTAGTATAGGAAGCGGGAGCGTACACCGCCCTGGTGGTTGATGTACGCTACGACCGCAGTGCTGTCAGTCCTGACCAGCATGTGCCGATCCCGGAGGATCACTGCTACTAGCTTGAGACGGTTGATGTGCCAGCGAGAAACCAGTCCGTTCCAGGAACCGGACTCTCGGTGGGAACCACACATGGCGCCCCAACCGGTCTTGGAGGCGTCGGTGGTGACCACTACGAGACTGGTGATGCAAACTAGGGGCACTCCAGCTCGCAGGAATCGTACCGACTTCCAGACCTTCAGGTGAGGGAGCGCGCCTGTCACGGACAGACGAAAGGCTCCCTGACGCCATGCCCAAGTTGGAACTCGCGGGGCCGCCGTGAGGCGGACTTGGAGGCGGAATCACCAGGGACGAACCCTGGGAAATGGTCAGATGAGGGAAGGGGAACTGAGCCCCCGCGCTCTCTGCCATGGCCAGTGGAACACGCGCCCAAGTCTGGGTCTTCGTCGGAGACCGAGGAAGATGAACCCCAGACCGCTGGGCGTGTGGTTCCACTATTCTCGGGTAGCACATGAGATCTGTCTTTGACACAATAGGTGCCGCCGTCCTGGAGGACGGCAGCGAGGAGTGTGTGGTGGTCTCCCCCCCTCAAAGGGGAGTTGACTTGACCCGAAGAGCAGCTCATATGTTCCCGAGTCGCCAACCTCAGGGGCGCTTCTAACTAGAAGCCCTCGTCTGCCTTGAGAACCCTCCGAGGTTGACTGCGTCTTCCGCCTTGTAGAGGTCTTCCTCGGACCAGAGGTCGAAGGCGCAGACCGTGGCGGAGGACGCTCTCTTTGGCGGCGAACAGGTGGAGAGGGGTCCGGCGCAGAAGCAGCGGAACGCCGCCGCTTCCGACGCGGGACCATGAGCTCACCCAGACCCTCCGCCTGTTTCCTGATCGTGGAGACCTTTGACGCAAAATCGTCCACGGCGACGCCAAAGAGGCCATCTGGGGAGACAGGGGCATCCAGAAACCTGTTACGATCTTCGGGAAGCATAGTCGCCTGCTCCAACCACAGATGGCGTTCTTGGACCACGAGAGTGGACATCGTGCGACCAACATTCAGCGCAGCTGATTTAGTAGCACGAAGCGCTAAATCAGTGGCTGAGCGCAAGTCTCTGAGAGACTGCTGGTCACCACCCCCTTGGTGCATGTCACGGAGGACCTTGGCCTGAAAGACCTGTAAGGTCGCCATAGCATGCAGCGATGCAGCAGCTTGACCCGCGGCTGAGTAAGCCTTCGTCATCAGGGCTGACGAAAACTTACCAGCTTTGGAGGGAACAGTCGGACGAGACAGCCAAGCGGCAGCACTGCCGGGGCACAAGTGCACCGCGACAGCCTGCTCCACCCGGGGAATCGCAGAATACCCCCTAGCTGCTGCATCATCCAAGGTGGTGAAGGGGGAGGAGCTGGAAGCCCTGGCAGACAGGGGAGCCCGCCAGAATTTAGTAAGCTCCTCCTGCACCTCCGGGAAGAAAGGAACTTCAGGAGCGCGGGGGGCTCCGCCCCGGCGCTTACCTAAGAACCAGTCATCCAACCGCGACGGCCCTGAGCTGGAAGGTGCTTGCACCTCGAGCCCAATAGCGGCCGCGGCCTTGGAGAGCACCGCGAATGCATCGGGCTCCGGCTCTGCCGCGACCCCGGAGGGTGGCAGCGGTGAGCTGAAGGACTCCGAAGAAAGCGCCCCTTCCGATGCTGCGAGGGAAAGCAGATCGTCAGCAAGGTCACACGAGGGCCCAGGCAACGCCGAAGCGCTCTCCGAGTCCCCCGCGGACCAGATGGGGAGCACACTCAGGCTTTGGGGACGGTGCGAGGGATCGCCTGACACCGATCGACCCAAAGCCGCAGAAGAGGTGTTTTGGGACGGGCCCCTCGGAGTCGAAAGATCACCGGGAGCCGAAGCTCCGGTGTCCTCCTCCTCGAAGAAGGACCGCCTATACCTCAGAGTGCGAGCCGGGAGAGCGTTGCAATGCACGCACTCTCGCCTCACAAGAGCAGCACAGGCGTGTTGGAAGCCCAAACACTCCACGCATTTCTCGTGACCGTCCTTCGACAAGATAAACCCAACACAGCCAGGATTACAGCACGTTTTGCTCATCGTGTCGAGAAAAATGGACAGGATGTGAACAAACGGCTAACAACAACACTGGACAGGCTAATTCCGGAAGAGACAGAGGCGCAGCGACAGCGGCGTGCTATACTGGGGCTAGCAGAGAACCACGCTGTATTTGCTAGGTAAGCAACCTCAATCTCAACTGGTGGTTTAGCGTCAAAGTTAGAGAGGAGAGTCACACTCAGTCCGCTCCGAAGGAAAATCGCATACTGAAGCGTGCGTTACACCCAGTCTTATACCCGGCTGATTGCTAATCAATCACTCACGCCTGCAAATCAATTTGCCCGTTAAACAATTCGGTCCAATCTCCCATGGAGATCAGCTCCCATTCAGTTGGTCATCGACTAAACGTCTCCGGTACCGACTGAAAGGGAACTTGTTGGGTTTGCAGTGTGTAAATAACATAAAAAGAATATATTTCCCTTAGATTTAAATTTTTACCTTAAACTGAATGACCTCACTAATGTAAATTTTAGTTGTAATTATTTAAATATGATATCTGTTGTATTCATTTATCATTTTCCTGTCAGCTTATTCCCTTCTGGGGTCATGGGGGTACACCCTGGACAGGTCACCAGTCCAATCACAGGGCAAATATCTGCTTTATGTTGTGTTCCTCAAATGTGCAGTTATCTGCTCCTTAATGTCCTGATTTAACCTTGTTCTAAACATGAATATCCAAGAAAAACATTTACAAAATGAACAACGTTTGTAAAAAATGCTCTCTGTTTGTCTGTGCTTATGTGAGATCTGGCTCCCCATTGATGCTCTGACTCTTGCCTTTTGAACGGCTTCATGAAGCCTCTCCTATGGCTGGCACTATCTCCTTGATGCAATGACGACTGAATCATCCCTGTCATTTTTAATAAGTGAACATAAGAAACCTAAATTGTGTGATTATCAGGGTTAAATGTATTTAAAAAAAAAAAAGACATGCAGGAACGTGGATTTAGTCAAGTATGATCCAAATTTTCGATCAGAATTTTCACGTGAAATCGTACTGAATGAGTGCCGACATCGAAAAAGAGTTTCGAACTGCCATATCAGATCTAAAGATTACGACCGATGCTCCTTTGATGACAAAGTAGCACGTAAAAGATACAGTTAGGGGGTCTCATCCCACATTTTCTTAGCGACTTCGTACAAGAAATAGGAAAGAAATAGATCGCCACTAATACTTTCTTTTCTCCAGTTTTTTTCAAACAGCTCCCTGTGATCAGCCACCAACGGTAAAAACCACTCGACATTCACAATTATTTTTACGTCTTATTTGATTTCTTCTCGTTGTCGTTGTCATCTTCTTTCCTGTTTCCCCGCATGGTGTGGAGTGCATCTGTTGTACCGAAAACGCCATCTTCAGGCAGAGCGCGTCATTGCATCACTATGAACTCGATCCATTTGTGTAAATCTCAATTCATATCGGTGTGTAGAGCCTTAAGATATATGTTGATTTAATATTAAACAAACAATTTTAACATGTTCTGAAACCACTGCAAAAACGAAATCTTAAAAATAAACTGTTTTTGTTTTCCTTCATTGGGTTTCTCTGTTTTCATATCGTACATATCAAAACATTTTGCATCCTGTATCTGAACTGAAAGAACTGTACTGACAGTATTTTAGCTCGAAATGCTCAATGTACAAAGATGTTATTGACTGAAATAATGTGCTCAGTTCTTCAAGTGCACTGTATGCTCACTGTTGCTTTTCAGAAAGGAACAAGCTATTCTACTTCACGATGACAGAAAATATGTCAGAATATTGTATCTATCTTCCAACAAAAGCAAAAAGCTCCATTTCACAGAGATGGAAGGCTTGCTTCTAACAGCTAGAGATCCAGAGTCATTGCATCGATCGGCAAGATAGACCTACCATCAGGCTTACAGTACAGAATACCAAAACAAAAGAATATTTGAAGGAAAATGAAAAGAAATATGCAGACTTTAATTAGAACAAAGTAAATCAAAACCAACACGATGAGTTCAACAACTGGTCAT
The DNA here is from genome assembly GCA_007224835.1 of Danionella cerebrum. Taxonomy (NCBI): domain Eukaryota; kingdom Metazoa; phylum Chordata; class Actinopteri; order Cypriniformes; family Danionidae; genus Danionella; species Danionella cerebrum. The sequence continues at coordinate 26,292 of SRMA01025922.1, read as the reverse complement.
AGCAAACAGGCAATATGAGCATCGGCAGAATAACTGAGATCAGAACTTATGATAACACTGCATTGGTTAAATTTATACATCGTCTTAAAGGGGTCATGAACTTTTTAAACTGATATCAATTTTTCTGTCCTCAAGAAATAGTCATTTTGAATTACTGTGGTTCTGATAATGGAACCCAGGCTTGGTAACAAAATCCCTGCTGCAGAAGACAAAGTTCTGACATGTTCAAACACTGTTTTTAGATGTGATTTATGCAAATGTTAATTTTCTGCTGTTTTGTGTAATCTAATCTTGTGTTTTTGCCTGTTTCACATACTCTGCATTGGCTCCCAAAGTACCCAGGCTCCCAGAAGTGGATAACAAACCTGGAACTACTATATTTAATCATTCATGTTTAATACTTGTCTTAAAATAAATGTTGAATCCTACAGGCTGTTGTAACGAAAGCTACATAACCAGTATTGAAAGTATTGTTAAATATATTACTTTATTGGTCAGATAATGACTCTTACTTCAATTCATTCCTACAGCGTCAATGTAGGAACTTACAAAACAGTAAGACATATTTATATTAATTTTCTTCATACTATTTCATACAAGGGTGTTTGATTAATAATTGAGCTCATTAAAATAAAAGAGCATGTTATATTAAAATATATGTATAATCATCTTAATACTATAGTGGCCCATTAGTGCACAACACAACACAAACACAAATGAACTTTGCGTGCGCAACACTATTGCAAATCATAAAACAAATAAAACACAAACATTTAAATTTGTGTTTTTGATTTATTTTGCAGTTGTTTTGGGCACATGAAGTGGGTTTGTGTTTTGTTGTGCACTAATGGGCCAGTGTAGGATACAAAAAAATCAAAAGAAAATGTATGATTTATATTATTATTACAGATATCATATTATTACTGCTATTACAGAATTATACACAGGGTCTAACATTTTTGTAAAAATACAATGAGATGATTAAGTGTTTTCGTAATCAGCCCATAGATGCGATGGTAGATTTAAATGTGAAAGACAAAAAAAAATGTAAAAAGACATTTGCATATATTATATCTTTTGAATTGCATAGTATATATATATAAAAAGAAAAAAAGAACTTTTCATATATATATTCAACACCCACCAAACCATGACAACGGTTCTTGGCAATTAAAGAGGTCACATTTTTCTTGTAATTGGCCACACATTTCAGAAACTGCCCTGTGCAGACCTTACCCAAGTCATTAAGATTTTCAGACTGACCTTCAGCAAATACCTCTTTCCCTTAGTGTGAATCTATTATCATAAAAACAGCAAACACTGGTTTCTATAATGGACGATTTCGACACATACGGGTGGATTTATGTCACTCTCATCGTTTATCATGGATAGAGGTCAAAGTTCAGTTTAATTTCTTAATTCATGACCCCCCTAAGCAAACAATACATGATAAAAATAACAAGCATACCACATTTTTTGTCAACTTACATCAACAAATTGCCCGCATGATTTTGGCATGAAGAAAAAAACGTACAAAAGAAAGTTGTGTAAGAATGTTCTTGAACAATCTTTTTTTCTTTATAAAAGCAATACGACTGCAATTGTGATTCTTGTTGGATATATATATATATATTTTTTTTTTTTGTTTCCCACATGAGAGAGAGAGTACAGGGAGGTAACAACACATACATCCACACCACATAACATGAAAAATAAACTTCACCATTATACTCTTTTGTCATTACTTTGATATAATCCAGTTTTCTTACAAAAACTGTACATAGTCGAGCCTTTGATTTATATAGCATCTTTTTGTTAAATAAATATCTACATTCTAGTAATTAAACATTTGACTTAAATTGGCTTTACTTAGGTTTGAGTGAATGGATGACTGTACATATTTTACCATAGCTAGAGGGGGAGGAGAGGGAGTGAGGGGTTGGGGGGGGGGTGTGGGGGGTTGGACCTATGAACATACTACATAGGAGATGAGGATGATGGGGGTGATTGTGTAAGTCAGTTGCCATGTCCATGTATAGGCAGTACGAAGCGGTCGGGCAGCATTAACGTTTTTGGCTGTAAGGAAGGGATGGGGATATACAAACAATGAGCATATTCATGCCCATCTACAGAAAAGAACAAAACTCTAACATTGACAATCTGACAAACCCTAAACTGCAACTTCTTCGCCATGCAGTTTGGAATCACTCTTATTAATGTCAAATTTTCTCATCAAGAACAACTCAGAATTGGAAGAAAATGAAAAGTACAAGAAGCTCATCAAGATCTGGAACCTTTTCACTGACCGCCATGTGCTTCTGTGAGTTTTTAAACAAAATTTGGAGGTAACATCAATTTATGAACTTTTGGTCATTCTGTTTATGTGAATCACCCCAAGCACATGTCATTTTTTCATTGAATTAGTTCCAAATCTGGAAAAAAAAAAGAGACCAAAAGTCAAAACACTGTATTAAATAATGATCACTGGGATTTGGTGTTGACATCTATGTAAAATTACACCTCTAAATTTGGCTAGTAAAAAAAAATATATTAATTGGTTAAATTTTAAGAGTCAACTTAAAAAAAAGGAGACAAAATTCCAAGAAGAAAGAACAAAGCATTTCGAATTGTCACACACTACAACCAGATGCACAAACTTCAAAACAGACACAATCGAGAGGGACAGTTTTAACAATCAACTGCTTCCTCCGTCATGTGACCCAAAGACAAATATATCTTTCATTGTTAGTCTTAAACATGTAACAGGCGTGCAGTCTGGATGTATGTCAAAGAGGAAAATTGGCTGAAAATGGGTTAAGTTCTGTTTTTACTGCAAGATGTTGATGCATGCGTAAAGTAAGTTGCATTTAGGGAGAGTAGACAAACACTGAGCAAGCTGGAGTTCAAACCAGACATCACAGGTTAAAACCAGGTCTAGTTAGCCTTCAACCAGTGCCTGTAGGTAATTGAAGCATGTTTTAAAGCAGTAATCAAACACTTTATGGGTCAAGATCTGCATGGAAAAAAGAATCTGCATAACCGTAACTGGTACCCACAGACTTTGGTTCAAAAGCAGCAGAGTAAGAGGAATTCCACAAGAGGGTTCATAAAATATTTCCCTGAAACCTAATGGTGAACGTTTTCTGCTTTGTGAGCATTCCACAATCAGTCCATCTTCAACCAAAACATACAAACAAAAGATTTTTTTTTTCGTTTTAACAAAATATTTATACAAAAATTTATTAAAAAATTGCAGTTGGAAAGAAAGCCATTAAATAGTTTACAAGGAATGATCCACTCTTAAATTAAAAATTAAAACCCAATAAGTAGATAATAAGCTAATAATTAGCCTGGCGATGCTTATTGAAGCTTGTTGGGGCTATTTATAGTCAGTAGGGCTCATTATAGAGATAGAGTCCTTGCAGCAGAGTGGCCAATTAATGGCTCTGCTCCTCCTGAATTTTGTTTTCAAAACAGCAATAAAATTATATAGCAATTGCTAATTGAAATTTTAAAAAGATAACATTGTTAATTAGTGTAGCTGTAAATTGGTTCTAAATAGTAAAATGGTTGTTTCTAATTAAAATATAATACACAACCCTTATGTGTTCTTGGGGATGTTTTCAGCCTCTTCAACGTGATTTTGAGTGATTTCAGTTTCAGTAAATTGAATGACTTTTGTTGACAAATCTCATTTATACACATATTTTGGAAAAAATGCTTTGAAATGTTTCAAATGCACTCTGGCCAAATTTACAACACTTTTGTTTTGTTCGTGCCACTAAATTAAACTACTGTAAATATCAAATCAATACTTTTTTTCCATTTTTTGACTCAGCTCTGATCAAAACTACTAAGTTAGTACTACTACTTTTTTTTAAATCCAAAAAAGTTTAATTGGCAAGATCTTACACAATGTCATTGATTTTAGGGGTGAGAAAAACAAACATGAATTATTTTTAATATGAAAAATGATTGTGGCCTCGAGTTTTTTTTTTACATTTAATCACAATATTTGACATGTCAAACATTGGTAACGAAATTGCCTTTGATGGATTTTAAGTTTATGTGTAGCACAAGATTTATTGTTTTGTGGCTGTTTTTGCCAAATTGACTTTTATTATAACAACCTTTTTTATTGCAAACTCATGACACCAAAATATCATGAGGTCTTGATTACCATTTAGAACTATTAACCACTGAGAAAGGACTGTGCAAAAAAAAGCTTAGTTTCTGACTGGTATGACAATCATTGTTCATGAATTAAAGCCATTATGTGAAAAAAAAAAACTAGGCTGTTTTGATTAGAAATCGATCGTTGAGCCACAAATTACAAGTAGGGTGAAATATGCAAGGGTTGGATCAGATATTTTTTTCAAAATAAATACTCCACAAGTTCACCACCAGGGCTTGCCTTGTAGTTTAAACATAAAGTGGTAGGGGCAAACATACAAGGCAAGCTGTTTGGATGTGGATTAAATACCTCTTACACTCCCCAGTGTGGAAATGGGGAGGAAGGCGGGTGAAATTTGGGTAGTGTTCAAGAGTAGGACTGGCTTAAATAGTGATGTAAGCTTCATGATTGAATTAGAAACACTGGTGGCACGCCTTGATTATTCCTCTTGAAACACATTACAATTCATTCCTAATTACTAAATCACAATTCTTATCAATAAACTCACGTTGATGATAAGAAAAAAGCCTCCTGTATTATACGTGTAGCTTTACAATACAAGGCAAATGTTAAATATTCAGCAAGGAACCACTGTTCCCATTGGCACTGGACACTTTTTTTGCAGTGAGAGACTCCCTGGTTCAAATATTTGTGGAGTGTTGGATCTTCATCTTGACGTCGATAGAAATTTCATAATTTTCAAACATTTCCATGATTATTGTATGTGCTATTAGTGTCTGAGGTAACATGAGAAATCTCAACATTATTTTTGATTCAGAGCTCTGTTTAACTATACTGCTTCTATATGGTCCATGACGTTATGCATTTATAATATTTTCATGAGGAATTAATTAAAATGCAAGCAAAGTAACCAACCAATTAATATTTAGACAGTTGAAAACTCTTCACAGAGGTGTATGTATCTCACAGTGGGCCGCCTATGAGGTTGTAATCGATGCCTGGAATATTAAGAGGATGTTTAACATGAGCTGGCTTGCTAATATGGGATGCGGACTGAATCTCCTACGTTCCACAGACACATGACAGCTTTTTGAGAGCCAAGATCTAGCAGTAGCAGTTCTGAAACATGAAAATATATCTGCTGGAATCAAACGGAACGGTGCAGCTCATTAAAACTTTAGATGTTATGCCATCTGGTGTTCATGTTGGGTAGAAGAAAGTATTTTTAAACTGCCACTATATAGTTTTATAAAGTAGCCTTCAGAGATGCATCAACTTTTGAGAGGCAAATTTAGATTTTGTTCTTAAGATTTTATGTCAGGGAATTGGAGATGAGGTTTGGTAGCTGGGAGCCATATATACATGTAGTGGATGCGTTTCAGCTTATGTTGTGCTCTCAGTTTATCATACGCAAACAAAATTTGGCACACATGTGTAGGATACCAAGATCTAAATATAGATAATATGGATTGCATTTCCAAAATTGACAGGAAGTTCGTTATTTCACAAAAGGTGGCCACTTTTGCTTGTGTGAAACTGTGACAAACTTCTCCTACAGATTTTTTTTCTGTTCCCATATGGACTTTGATAAACTGTGCGCACGGCATTTGTACATATTTGAAATTTCACCGTAAACAGGAAGTTGTTATAACTCAGTTATACTATGTCCGATCTGGTTCAGATTTGCAGATTTGAAATGGGTTTTGCCCTGTGGAAAAGGTTTGATCGCACATTTGTTGTTCTCGATGGCTTTTGCTCCACATCTGGAAAAACCCACAAGAATCTTCTATAGGTTGAAGTTTATTAATGATGACTTGCTTCAATTCAATCGGCAATTCATATTTGAAATTTCACCGTAAACAGGAAGTTGTTATAACTCAGCTATACTACATCCGATCTGGTTCAGATTTGCAATGTGTGTTAAGAGTCCATGTCTGAACACATCTATATAGAACATGGAATATATCGTTTTGTGCTGTGTTTAAGGAAATTTGTAATAATAACATTAAAAAATAAAACTAAACCAAACTTGTTACTTTTTATTTGTTGATGAGAGAAAAAAAAATCTCATTTTGTTTTATTACATTTACTGGGAACAAAATAGATGTAATGTAAAAACACTGCACCAATTTAGAAAACAAAAAAGATCAATAACTTACTTTGTACATATTCAAACATTATTTTCAATCAAAGAGTCCTGCAAAAAATCTATAAAAACCCTCCAATGGAATTCCAGATAAAAAGGACTAACAACTTTTACAAACAGAGAACAGAATCACGTGACAACAGGTCAAGACATCTTGATAGACAGAAACATGATTTCAACAGGAAATGCAGCAGCAAACATGGCAAGCAGAAGCTTGAGATATGAAGCTTTGAAAACAGTGCATACATACAGCCCAGCACTCGAGTTAGTGAAGTGATAAAACAAGATGCATGGAGATCAGAACATGGCACCATGCACTGAATTATGGGAGAAGAGCCTTGAAAATAATTCTGAGTAGCAGCTACCACCTTACATGCCACAAAGACTGCTTGAAAAAGCATGAAATATGCACAATTTGTGGCAATAAAACTCTTTCTATGCCATCCGCACTCAAAAAGGACTTCATATGCAGAGCAGCTTGGTCAGGCTCAGAGAGGACGCTCTTTCATTCTTAAAACACAACTTTCTTTTTTAACAGTGGAGCTCAAAAACTTTCTTTTGATGGCAATAAAAAGATTTTTTTTGCTTGATGTTTTCGTTGTTAATCAAAATGTTCAAGGTCACGCCCAGATGGTACACTAAATGGAAAAAAAAATCGATTTTAACACCAAGATATCATGCGGAACAAGATGAGGAGAGATGACTGGAATGTTGCTTTAGCAAAAGCTAGGTTACAAATACGCACTTGGACTGAAGCAATAACACAAACCACAAGCTCATGAAGTTAAGAAGACAATTCCTCAATGCATGCTGAATTAGAAACTCTCCAAATATGAACATCATGCAGCTCACATCCACTGATGTCCAGGTTAGAATGGCATGAATTTCTGTGTAAACGTGACTGGATGATTGGGACCCTGCCAATAGCTTCCTTTAGGACTACATAAAGATTCCAGAAGGATGGAGATTGTTCTCAAACCGCTAAACTCATTGAGATCATTTGAAAGGAATTGGCATTGGTTTTCCAGGTTTGGAAATATAACATCTGAAATAGCAAACGATAAACACATTCTTGTGATAAAAGCTTGTCTTCTCATTACAGGCTGCTAGAAAAGCTAACAGGCCATGAAATGGGTTTTGCCCTGTGGAAAAGGTTTGATCGCACATTTGTTGTTCTCGATGGCTTTTGCTCCACATCTGAAAAAACCCGCAAGAATCTTCTATAGGTTGAAGTTTATTAATGATGATTTGCTTCATATATAATTCTTTTAACTAAGTCAATGCCTCAAAGTGGGTTATAGAATTTAATCTCTTTGTCTGAACTTAATTCAGGCTTAATTTATATTGTACACAGATGCAAAAATGGACGCAGAAGAGGTGAAACAGAGGCTTGTCTCTGTATAAATATGTTTATGCCATGGTTTTTCTGAATACTGGGTTCTGATTGGCTGGAAGGTGTTGATTCCACACAGAATTTGTATAACCACACAGGTTCCTCCGGTTTGGTTGATCACTTATAATATCAATGTGCCGTTTTGGGTAACCATAGTAACTGCGATAAAAAACAGCCGCATGGGTCACTGCGCATGGTTTTAAATTGTCTTGTTAAAAGTCTCTGATAAAGTTAGTCTCCACCAAATCTTCTACTTACATAAACTCAATTTGCTTCAGAGCGGGTCAGTTCAGGTATATCACCTTGAACATAGAACTTTTTTCTGGTTAGGCATGAAATTGTGGGTTAACCGACAATTTCGAGTAATGGTTTCTACTGTATTCTACGGGTTCAGGCTCCTAAATAAGACAGTAAACAAAATCAGGTTGGATTTATGAGGCAGGGCTATAAAAACTTTGATGCCATTGGTCGGGGTGTTTATTTCCTGATTTCAAACATCAACATCCCAAACTCACAAAGATCGCACACCCCAACATTAAGTGCGTTTCTGTTCAAAGGAAGATTTTAAGTGTCAGCCATCTCTTTAACTACATTAATGATCATCAGCATATATTTAATACTTAATTTACATTAATTTTATCGTAAATGATATAAAAAAGCATAGTCCTTTACAAAATTGTATTCATCAATGAATAGTAAAATTTACATGTGATCGTTTAGTTAATTTCACAAATTCTATTGAGGTAAACAATATATCCCCAAAACATAGAATAAGTAAAATATGTAACTTAAAATTACTTTCATTCAAACAACAATTGTGCAATTTGAACCGGATTATCTTTTGAACACTTTAAGTTTTTGACACAAGAGTATTTCAGAATTAGTTATTTATACATATTTATTGATACAAAGGGTAACCTAGACAAGCCTCTGTTTCACCTCCTCAGAGCCCACTTGGTACGTATATGGAATGACCTCAATCTGACCCCTATCCAAACTTACAAAAAATGTCTGATTTTGACACTTTTTCCCCTCAAAAACATACCTTTTTAGAAACACCTCTCGCTGAAACCTGACATGCATTTTTGACATGAAGATAGTAGCAGCATTTTGTGGCTACTCCATCGTGTGGTCAAGCATTTCGCTAGTTTTTACCTGGATCATGTTGAGAATATGGATTTGCTTTGTTTCAACGTCTTCCATTATTGATTAATTTGAAAAAAGTATTGTTTCGATTTTTATCTATCATTCTCAGTCCATGCTGTTCAAAAATGCTTCATGTCATGATTTTATTTAATGCATCACTTTTACACATTGGAAATTTGGTAACATATCCTAATGGTAAAAATGTATGAACTTTCAAAATCACTTCATTTCAAATCTTTTGATTTTAAGGACATACCAAATGAGCTTTTTTCCCCCATCCGATACTGTGTTCATCCAATCATTTCTCCTCTAAACGCTGTTATATTTCAAATTGAGTTTTGCAAAAAAAAAAAAAACATTTTCTTAAACAAATTCTTATTTTTAAAAGCCAACGCCAAATTTCTTTCAAATCACCCACTATTAATGCCATTTTATCTCATCACTTAATTATATTTTTACATTTGGGTTAGCAGAACAACATGTTCACACTGAGGCAAAGATATTACGTTTTGAAATAAGCATAATAACACAAAACAAAACTTGGTACACAGAAATTCGATGATATCTGTTCTCTTTTACAAGTTATCTCAGATAAGGAATCAAAAAGACCCCAACTAATCTAATAGAAATCACCCTATTGTAGAGCTGAAAGCAAACCTCAAGAGAAATCTCAAAATGTATCATGAGCCAAAATGCATTTCACCACCACATGGCAGGACAAACCTCACAATGATACATTTTGAAGCATCAATGCAGAGAACATGTCACTTTTTGTACTAATTTTGTGCGTCTGCATTCTTTAAAGGCACAGGGACAAAATTAGTAATCAATGTGACCATGTTAACCACTTCGGAAAACCCCATGGCCAAGTGTAGCTCGTAACAAAAGTTTGGGAAATGGTTTGAAACAAGAGCTTAATTAATGAATCTGAATGGATTTAGCATCAGCACTATGCCTGCTTTGTTACTTTACTTTAATTATCAACATCCTACTTTAACCATGTTTCTACATTGGCCTACATGGGTTGGATTGGACAGGAAGTTACACTTTTTCTATCCATGGGGGGAGGCGATGCTTTGAGGATCTGATCCTCAGTTGCAAATGAAAGAGCACCACATAGAGGCAAGCAAAATTCAACTGACCTAGCCCACCTGCATGTCCTTCGCACTCCGCAAAGTCTTCATCATCACTCGAACACTCAGCAGATGACACCATGTCATCGGTGGTCTACAATGCACACACACAAGGAGAAAAGCAGAGAAAGAGAAAGTGTTACGGAGGATGCCGGGATGGAACACACTGAAACACTTGCAATAGAGCAACTATTTGTTTTTATGAGAAACTTCCTGTTTTATTGTAACAGGAAGTCACTTCCTTGTACAAAAAAAAAGTCACTTCGTTTTAACGTGAAGAGATGTTTTACAAACGAAGGACTATAAAAGATGCACATATTCAACATAAAATATACTTGCAAGCAGCAAGGTCCAAACTTCAATAAGCCAAAACAGGTCGACTTGGCTGGCAGACAAATGAACACATTTCCATTGGATTTTAGGCGAAATGATCTAAAACGTACAAATTCAAAAGTGTTAGTCCAATAAGAGGCTTTAACCTCAAGGTGGCAGTGTTGCAAGCTTTATTGTGTGGTCCACGTTAAGCACTGACGAACTAGTGCCACAAAGCAGTTGATGTATTACTAAAACTTTAATGTCAATCTATATTAAATTAATAACGTTTTGCCTGGTCATTCATTCATTCATTTATTTTCCAATCTTTTTGGGGTCACGGGGGTCTACCGGTGACAATCTCCAGTGCACATTGGGTGAGAGGCGGGGGTACACCCTGGACAGGTCGCCAGTCCATCGCAGGGCAACATTCACTCGCACATTCACACCTAAGGGGAATTTAGATTATTCAGTTACCGCCTGTTTTTTGGGATTGTGGGGGAAACCAGAGTACCTGCAGAACATGCAAACTCCTTCCAGGAAGGTCACCAGCGAGCCTCAAACCTACAACTCTAACTGGAAGGCTATTCTATATGGTCCTAACAGTGCTATTCACTGCGACACTGTGCTGCCGCTTTTTGCCAAGTATTCAATCTAAATTTATACAGTACATGGAATTAGAAGACAATAAGATTTTTATACGAAAGTTTATTAGAAGATTTTTTAAGAAAATGTAAAAAAAGTCTCCTGATCACTAGGGGACACTGTGCTGAAACTCGCTAGGCAAGCTCAGATCATAGCTGGTATAACATATGGTCAAGTAAGCAAAAGTTACTGCTATTTTATTAAATGTAATTTTACACCACAAATCATGTTGGGTACCCTGAGGACACGTTGGCACATATGCAAATCAACTTTTGTAAAGATATTTTAATACAATGCAACTTTTGACTAAATCCAAGATGGCCGACATTCAAAGCCAAACAACCAGGTTGCCGAGCGTTACATCATAGTTTGTACCGTTTTAACGATTTGTTGCATCAAAATGAATTCCATAATTTTAGTCAGCACGGTCAGAGGATGATCTGGAACAAATTTGTTGAAAATCTTTTAGTCGTCTAGGAGGAGTTTGCAACAGTACGTTTTGATGACAATTCTAAATGACGGCTAATTAACATAACGTATGATGAAATCTCAGTCAAGGATTAAGGAGAATCAAGAATTGACCACACACTTCAAAGGTTATTAGCTTAAACATAAGTACAACTTTGGACTAGTGGTGGTGCTATAGAGCTTGAGTTTGGGTCCAAATTGGATCAGATTATTATGTGGATTTGTGTGCCTTTTTTAAATTTTGATACAAGATTGTAGGAGTTTTAAGCAACAAAAGACACAATGAAGCAACTTTTTAAACTGTTGTCGCAGTTTAACGGAAATTAGACATTTTTTATAATCTGACGGAAAATCTTACATCAACAAAAAAAATCTTATGTTTTTCAAGTTTCTGGTATTTGTATTTGTTTTATTAATAAATCAGTTCATTTTGGTGCCAATTTCATTTGAAAGCAATATTTCAAATTATTTAACTTATCATTTTTAATTAACTAAAAAAGACACATGTAGAATATTTAAACAGAAAACACTAAGAGTTTGAATTGCAATGAATACATTTTAAAACAATTCAGTTAATTAGAACAGCCAGTAGCCTTCTTAACAGAAAAATCCTGGGCAAATTCCCCATTATAACTCAACAATTAAAAAATTCTATCACTCTGAGATTTGGGGAATTTCATTAATGACATTAAGTTTCTGAGCAGCTCCGAGGGACCCCATAAGCTTGTCATTATTTTAACCACCGATATAAGCATAAATCCATCAGTGACAGGCATTGAAAAAGTTTGCCCAGCTCATCTCAGGGTGTTAATTGTAAACTTTTATTTTGAAAAACAGCTCACGTCAAGCATTTCTACGAGTCACCTCCATCTGGAGCTTCTGAGAGGGTGCATGGATTTCCCATCACTGTATATCAGCAAGCACAAGTGCTCACACTGGGCCTCGCAGAGATTATCTGTGTGTCTTGCTCTGATTTATGCCCAGCGCTCACCCTCGCTCATGCCACCCGCGGTGGTCGGCTCGTTATTCACTCTCTCGGCTTGCCAACGCTTTATTGGGTCCAGATTAGGATGTGGAGCAAAATAAGTGCCGTCATAGACCAGGTTTATGAAATTGTAAATTACACAGAAAGCACTTTTTTTGACGTGAAAGTGCAGGCTCATAAATATGATTGGCTTTGACGGAACAATAATCAGTTTTCCTTCAGTATTTTATGTGGTCTTCGGCTTTTGGTTTGAAAATGGTGCATAAACACATTTGAATGCTCATCAGGCCCGTGCTTCACACTGCCGAGGTGTGGAATATCGTTCAATGTGAATATAAAATTATTCATTGAATTTATATTTGGTGTGGCAAATAACTCATCTTGGTGACTGAATGGGGGATGAGGATATCACAGATGCAGAAAGCAATGAGAATCATAATTGACTGATTGCGGAGAAAATGTGAAATTATCTCAGGTTCCCTCAGCAAAATACGGGATTTAATGTCCTAAACTGGTTGATATTGGACCATGGAAACATTATTGTCATTACGGCCAGCTTGAATGTGAATATGAATCTAGCTCATTGATATGTACAAATCTTGAACCATTTCTTTACCCTCCTTTCAGATCGACACAAGCTCTGGATATACGGGCAACAATAGAGTTAAGAGATGGTACTTTGTGCCATTTTAACTTGAATATTGATGCCTGGGAAATCTGAACTGAAAAGATACATCCATATAAAGATTTAGCCATTCTTCAAAATCAGACACACTGTTTTAGCGTTTGGGGAAAAAAAAACTGAGCTTGAACACACCAAACTGACGACACCTGATTACAAAATAGAAGGTGTTCTCTGCGTATGTGTGAGGAGATAGACATTTGCATTCCTGCACGTGGCAGTAATCTGTTTTTTCATTCCAAAAAAAGATCCCTGAAGCGTGCTGCTCGTGTTTGCTCGGAAGTTTTTGAATAAAATTCACCAGCTTTCCTTCAAAAGTTTGTTTCCACATAGCCATGGTTGATTCAAAAAGAAAAGTCCGCTTGTAATTAATAATGCTCTGGTTCAATGTCTGTCAGCCAATCAGAGGGCTCCGTTTCATCGACGGCAACAAACAATCTAGACGCCGATTCAACGTGGTGAATTGGGCTAACTTCTGCCAAAGTAAGAGCCGACCTGTGAAACACACCGAACGAATGCTCCTCAATAGCTGTTCTTTCCTCTGCCTTTTTCATGCACATTTTGGAGTATTGCATAAAAAACCCTGAATGGAAAGGTTTAAATGCGAAAAAAAAGTAAGTGCACAACTGTGAAGGAAAAACATTTTATATAAAAAAACTGCACATAAATTTCAATGAAAACGTATTTTGCAGAGTAATCGTTTTTAAACATATTTTCCCAATGCAATGCAATAAAAATTTCTGTCGGAACTGGGGTGGCATTAATGGACTAAACATGGACCGACTTTGAACAAAACAACATTTTCAGATGTTGTACATTATTCCGAAATTCAATAGCCAAAGTCTGTCATCATAGTGGTTTGGGGTGACAACATGACTCGGATGTTACACTTCATCTATGTGTTCCAAGATGCAAGTACATTATTATATATGGCAAAAATCCTTCTCCTGATGCAGCAACTTCCATTTTTCTTCTGATATTTGACGCCAGTTTATCAGGAAGTGATGATTTTGTTTTCATTGATGCTTAATTCTTAAATATTGTATGCATTTTACCCTATTTGCACATACATTTAATTTGCATCTTTAGTCGGAAACAAGGCTAATGACACCCACCAACTGGGATTCCTTTTGAGCATGTTGAGATTTGTTGTACACACATTTAATGAAGACAATTACTGCTCGCTTTATTGACAATAAGCCCTTTCGTGACGTTTACAGCTGGCATTTCATCATCAAAACAGAAAAGATTGTTGAGTGTTTAAGAATTTAAGTCTACAAATGGACAGAACTGTTGAGCTTTTAGCATGCCATGCTAACAGATCGTCCAATGTTAACACAAGCTAGAGTTAGCCTGTTTTAACTCATATAAGAGTTGTGAGCTGAATAAGAACCAGTATTGAATATGTTGATTCATCTCACAAATTATTATCTTTAACACTGGGCAGTGTTTCCACAGGTTCCAGTAGTGTTCATTTAGCACCTTGCATGTTTACCTTGTTTGTTTAGCACCTTGCATGAGTACCTGAGTCCAAATATAAACATTTAAAAAAGGTGTTTTAAACGAACATTAAAAAATTATGAACCATAATTTGCCAAAAAAAAAAAAAAAGAAGCTGGGGTTGTATCAAAAATATTCAAGCATTGGCACAAAAAACTGCTTTTGAGATAATTTAAAAGAGCAAACTTTTAAGTTGTAAATTACACTCAAAAAGGCCCCAGACTACTAAGGGTTCAAACATTTGTTTTTAGCTTTACAGCTTTATTGGATATGATAATTTGAAGATAGGTGAGATGGTCGGCAAATCTGCAGAATAGGATGGTCACCTGTGCACAGAATATCAATAGACCCCCCACGATACAACAAGGAGCTGAGCACTTGGATCTACTTCCATGGAACGAATCAGTCATTCATTTTATTTATAAAGCACATCTAATTTTAAAAAATCTAAAATACAGGTAATCTGTGGCATGTTGGTACAAAGATGAGTTTGCAAGAGACTTGTGCTGTCTCATCAGTTTCCTGGCTGCACTATTTTGTAGTTTTTTAATGCTCTTTCCGGTGATTCTGATGAGAAGTGTGTTACAGGGACCGGCAGATACCTAGGTGTGGCTCGCTGGTCAGGATTACTACATAATTATGCAGTTTTCCCAGTTTTATGTTCTATTTCAAAACATTTTTACATCTTCATTGTCCATAATTAAACGTTTTACCTTCCTTTCAGTCTTTGATAACATAAAAGCAAACATCTAAATCACAGTTTCCTGCACTGATATGATAGTACTTTCAATCTTTCTCAATTTACTGTAATAAATGGTGTTGCGTATGAATTGAAATCTCTTTGATAGATCGGATCACAAATGAATGTTGTAGGTTTAAGAAAGAGCTTATTTTAGCTTAATTTTTTATTTCTGCCCTTGTAAAGCTGATGTTTAATGACGAGACTAATCTTTTCGTTCGGCCCGACAGTGACGGAAACTTCATCCTGAAACTGCTGGAAGATTAGCTTGTTTCTTCACGCTTCTCAAAGCTGAGGGAGGAATGCTTCGTGCTGTTCCACAGATAAGCAAATCCAAGCCAAATCCCTGAGGAAATTAAGACATTATTTAAAGAACAATGTATTTTAGGCAAATAATAAAATGAAAACTGTGTATTGATTATTTTAAGCATCGTTCAGGATATGGATTATAAGTTATAATATTGTTAAAGATTTTTCAGTTAAATTTATTATAACAGAATTTGTCATAAAGAGGCATTCATATTAATCTTGTTTTAATATTTTTCAGCTATGAATATTTTATGCAATGAATAAACATGTAATTTTTTTTTTTACCATTTTACTATTTTATGCTATTATACACCAGTACTTGTTTTTTCCAATGCAGTTTCCTTTCATTGTTTACAAAATTCTATCTAATTGAAATAAACAAATGTTTTATTTTTCCACATTAACTACATTTTATATATATATATATATATATATATATATATATATATATATATATATATATATATATATATATATATATATATATATATATATATATATGTAGTTAATGTGCAAGAATAAAACATTTGTTTATATATATATATATATATATAAATCTATTTTCATTCTATACAAATGGGCTGATGATGTTAAAAGCGTGTGTCTCTGATACATCGCAACAAAAACATCTACTGGGAACATTTTCATTTATAAAGAGGAAAACCATTTGAACGATTTAAGGTAGCTAAAGTTTGTGCACATAAACATGTAATTTAAAGCTATTTTTTAGCAAAAACAAATGGTTGCCCAGGTAGAATTTTTGTTGCTATGCAGGAGTCAGTTATACAGTTCATACAAGCCTCTCCAAAGCCAATATGAGTGAAATAAACCAACCTCAATGTCTTTATGTTTTTCCTTAGCTGGGATAGTGATATGCCAAAATGGTTGCTGTGTAAACATTTGGATTGCTATGGATGCTACAAAATATAAAGTTTCTTTTGTCACCATAAGTTATATAAACAAAATCCTTGTCTTTAACATTTACCAAAGCTGAGATAGAGTTTAGAAGATTAGGTTGCTAGGGTAAAGGTTTGGTTGCTAGAGAACCATCAGCAATGTCATAAAAAATTCAATTTGTTACCACGATTAACATTAAAAAAAATATGATGTTTCATCTTGGAGATATTTTTGTAGCCGTTTCCTGGTTTTCAAACGGCACTGACTTTCTGCGAGGTTTGAGTTAAGTTACAGTTTTACAAAAGTTGACCCAATGTTAAATCGAAAATTTCCCAGAATTCTCAGTGATTTTCCCAAAATTCCAGTCTAATACCAGTCTAAAAGGATACAGCAAATTTTGGCAGACCAGTTTAAATATCATGGCAAAGTTTGGCTTACTAAGCCAATACAAAAATATTATAACCTAAAGGACGAAAGTTCACTGTACCACTAATTAGTTACATCAAATTGTTTTAGTTTTACATTTAATATTTTTAAGTAAGCGAAACACTGAGTTTTGAGATCATAGAAAAGGTAACTTTTCACAGCTTAACAAAACTATATGTATATTTCGATGTCACTTAACATTTTTGATTGATCAAAAACTATAAATACTGAGTGACCCAAGAGAGAAATTGTAGCTCATTTTTATTTAACCGAACTTCAAATATTGAGTCACCTAGCTCATAAACTTTTTAGAAAAATTTCTAGTTAAAAATGCTGGCTCATTACTCACTTGTTACGTTTCGGGTTACTCATTACTCACCCCTTTTGGGTGAGGAGTACACACTGGACCATTCGCTAAGGGTTCACCTAATACTATAGTATTTTTTCGGGATTGTGGGGGAATCCAGAGTACCCGGAGAAAACCCACATAAGAACTCCTCCCAGGAAAGTCTGCATTGAACCTTGAACCGTCAACCTTCTCAACAAAAGGCCACAGTGCTACCCACTACACCACCCTGCCGCAATAATTTTGTTAAATGGAAATTAACTAAGGGTTAATTAGCACATACTACATCAGCTGATTGAAACTGATAGAAAATGATGAAATTAACCTTGAAAAACCTTTATTTTCAGTTAACTTAGTGGAGCTAAGTGCTTTTCTGCCATGCAACACATTTAATATGTTCTTCATGCGGCTTTACATCACTACTATCTATAGATACAACTAGAATATATGGTTTAAAACAAGTCTTTAGGTTTCAGAGGATTGGTAAATCGAAGTGAGATCAAGCCTTGGAAAAGAACTGAGCACGCAAAGTGGCTTCTTGATTACAGTGGCTAGACTGGACAAATTTAGATTTATTGCAAATTTAAAAAAGTTATTTCATGTTAATTAAATGTAAAATGTTCGGGTTACTTGTAAAGTACAAGTTTTAAAAACTCACAATAATGAAAAGTTTATAGTACTCAATAATATTTAAGTTAATCTGAATCAAATCAATCATGAATTGAATCATTTGCCTTTCTAACATAAGCATGAGTAAGAAACGTAGAGTGGATTGCAGCTCCATCTCTCGTGGCTCCACTTTTGTTCATGACGCCTGCTCTGGCAAAAGTTAGTGGCTTTCATGGAGTTGAAATTGAATAATAGCTGACTACATGGCTCTAGAGGAGGAGGAGGACTTCATAGCTGTCGATGACAGGGCCCTTTGGAGCTGTTCTTCATCTGGCCAGCTCTGCTGTGTATTGAGTTTTAGTGAGGTGTTGCTGGCCTACTGAGCCAAAGAGGGAAACCTGATTATTCTGCCGTGACAAGGTAAAGGTCATTATGGACAGCCTTGAATTTCACCCCAGAGCTTCAATGAAAGTCTGTGATTTCAGAGTGGACTGACTGCAGATAATGGTTTTGGAGCATGTTTGTGAAGAAAAAAGTGTCAGCTGGGTGAGCACTCACTGCAATTTTCTGAGCTGGTTCCTATTTGTGATTTTTTTGTATGTTTAACTAGCTGAAACAGTTTTTTTTGCAGTTTCAGATTTTCTTAATACAAACCTCATCATATTGTTTCTTCGGATAACAACGATCCTCTCTCCCATTTTTTGTGCTCCTTCAAAAGAGCTTGAAGAGCATATCTTGAAACCTCAGCCTGCTTTGAAATCTTTCTCCGGGAGAAACCTTGTTGATGCAGCATAACTACCTAGTGTCTTATTGCTGTGCTCAATGTTTTCTCATTCTTAATGTTCCTCATCCAGCAAATTACTAGATCCAAAATATGTTTTACCCAGACTATGCTTCATAACAAAATCAAGCAACACACCACTCCTCACCTGCATATTGTACTGCACGACTCAGTTTCAATAAATATTGAAATATTTATTAGAGCATCATTTTTATTCTTGATTATTTGGATCAAAGCTCAATTGCTCCCATAAAAATCACTCTATTACCATCAATTCAGGTCACACTCAACTGTTCTAACGATTCAATTCAGTGCAAGTCATCAAATTAAACTCATAAAAAATGTAAATAATTAATTATTTTGTATTTTTTGTCAATTCTCAATAAAGTTGAAAATAATTATTTGATGATTGATGTTTTACATTTTTGTTGGGGGTAGATCACTTTGACTTGGTCTTTTTAAAAGTAGCTCGCAAGCTGAAAAAGTGTGAGCACCCCTGACATAGATGGTTATTAGCGACTCTTTGGCATAGTTTGTTTTTCGTAGACCTCACTAGAATTCAACAGAACCCTCGGGGAAATTAGGGTACCAGCAGCAATACAACACCAACAGTCAGAGCAAGAGTTAAATAGAATAAAAAGCAATATAGTGCAATAAAAGTAAAAGATAAGAGGAATTATGTACAAACATCACCACATAGATGGTCATGTGATATAGTGCAGTACATTTTAAGGAATTATGCAGAAAATTTGCACAGCAGCATAAATGATAGATGTATTATTGCACATGTAAATTATTGTTTAAGAAATGATGCTGATTTGAAGACAAAACAATTTAGAATTTCTGTTTCTTCATAAATGTAGTTTTTGAACAGTGTATGCATGGTTTTGGTTTCTTTTGAAAGAACATGCTTTTTGAGGTTTACAGTTATTGATTAATGGAACAAACTAAAAAAAGAAAACAGACCTTTCTCATTTTTTACGTGAAGAAATGGATGCGGATGACTTTTGTTAGGAATCATTAGCTGGAAAATATCAGAGCTTGAAACCTTACCAAGACGAGTTTAAAATTTCATAGCAATATCTTACAAAAATTTTATATAAATACAGTGCATCCAGAAAGTGTTAAAAATGCTTCACTTTTTCCACTCTTTTATTGTTACAGCCTTATTTTAAAATGGATTAAATGTATTTCCTCAAATTTCTACACAAAATACAACATAATGATAAAATGTTTTATGTAATTGTTGCACAATTTTTACAAATAAAAAAAAAAACAAACAGAAAAAACACATGTACAGAAGTATTCTAAATTGATCTCAGGTACGTACTGTTTTCACCAATCATTCCTGAGATGTTTCAGCAGCTTAATTGGAGTCGCCTGTGGTAAATTCAGGTGTTTGGACATGATTTAGAAAAGCCTGTCTATTTAAGGTCCCAGGGTTGTCTCTAGACCTCCGAGGCAGGATTAGGGAAGGTTATAGAAATTTTTCTGCTTCTCTGAAAGTTCCAATGAGCACAGTGGCCTCCAGGAACCACCAGGACTCCTAATAGTGCTGGCCAACCATCTAAGCTGAGTGAATGGGGGAGAAGGACCTTAGTCAGGGAGGTGATCAATAACCCGATGGTCACTCTCAGCATTCTTCTGTGGAGATAGAAGAACCTTACAGAACCATCTGGGCAGCAATCCACCAATCAGGCCTGTATGGTAGAGTGGCCATATGGAAGCCACTCCTTTGTAAAGGACACATAGCAGCTTCAGGGCATCATAAGAAACTAAATTTTCTGGTCTGATGAGACTAAAGCTGAACTCTTTGGAGTGAATGCCAGGCGTTATGTTGGGAGAAAACTAGGCATCACCAGGTTAATACTATCCCCGCAGTGAAGCATGGTGATGGTAGCATCATGCTGTGGGGACATTGTCTGCAGCAGAGACTGGAAGACTAGTCAGGATGGAGGAAGAGATGACATCCTAAATAAAAACCTTGACCTCAGACTGGGGCTATGGTTCCTCTTCCAGAAGGACAACGACCCAAAGCACACAGTCAAAATATCAATGGAGTGGTTTCAGTTAATGTGCTTGAGTGGCCCAGACCCAGAGCAGCTCCCAACCAACCTGATAGAGCTTGAGAAAGAAAGAAGAATGGGCAAAAAAAACCAAAAGACTGGTGTGGCATCATATTTCAAAAACTTGAGGTTGAACTGTCTGCCAAAGGTGCATCAACAAAGTATTGCGCAAAACTTATGTACATGTGACTTTTCTACTTTTTTATTTTTCATAAATTTGCAATCATTTCAAAAAGTCTTTTTTCTGCATTGTCATTATGGCGTATTGTGTGTAGAATTTTGAGGAAAAAAAAATTAAATCCATTCTGGAATAAGCGCTATGAATACTTTCTGGATCCAGGCGTTTCCAAAGTTAACCCTTTATATCAATCAACACTTGAAATGTGTTCAATTCATAAATGCTTTAATGTACTTTTTGGACTAAAACTAATTATATTTATGTGTCAGTATTAATCAAGTATTGCGACCCATATACCTTACATTGACGTAATCTAGAATAATTTGAGAATACTCATACAACACATTAATTATTGCACAGAAATAAAACCTGAGCAATTTTCCAGTTTAAAGAGCCTGTAATTTCAGAATCATCCTCACACACAGAAGAATAAATGCCCTCATCTGGCAAACATGCCATGGGTTGGCATCTCCCAGCCCTCTTCCTACACAGCACCCTGCAGTCTGATTACATTCTTTGGCCGCTTATGGCAGAAAAGCTTTGCAGCTGGAGGGCAAGACGGTATTTTTGGGCCCGTGACTCTATGGATGTTGGTTAGCATTCAGCTCTTTGCCTGGAGGCCTGCTCTGCCTATGCAAATCTCCTTAATCAATGCAGGATATTTACCATGTCTCTGCTCAAAAGAAACCGGTGCTCCAGTGTCCTGCTGGGCATAGAAAGCAGCAGGGAATGAGAGCATCTCTGAGCAGAATAGGCCTGCAGCTCATTTCAGGTGAACCTGGTTATTCCACAAACCCTAAGGATGTTTATGAAAATGAAAGATATGGTCTTTGTGGAGGTGTGATCACACAGAGTCAAAGCTTTTAATTTTTAAAACCGCCCTGCATCAAAAGAAAACAGAGGTGTGAAGGGGGAGGAATCACATGAAAGTTCAGTGTTAAGGCTGTGCTGGTCTAAAGTAAGACCCAGAGGATGGCTTGAACTACTATTTATTATAATAATAAATAAGCATAGTTTTGGTTACTAAAATACAGCGTAAGTACGGTGGGCTTTTAGCAAACAAACACAACTGCAAATCAAATTTGTGCACGCAACACTGTTTGCAAATCAAAAGCACTACTACTGGTCAATAACATAACTGCAAATAAACAACTGATGGTTCCTGATAAAATGGTTCCTGGTTTCTGAATGGTTCCTGATAAAACTCTCACCAAAACATGAGCCCAAAAAGCGTCGAACAGAAAAACAAAGACATATAGAAGCAATTGTAGGCATACTGAAATAGAACTAAAAGTTCAAATCCCTTTTTGACCGTTAGGTGGCACTATTAGTAACTTTTGTTTTGGGGTCAGCTTTAGTAACTGATGACTCACGCCAAGTTTTGTGCCAATATGCCAAACGGTTGCAGAGATGCAGCTTCGGAACTTCACTTGGCACAATGACATTGAAATCATCACAGCTTTTATCAAAAACCGTAACTTTAACCAACACGATAGAAATAAACTTTAGGCAGCAAGGTCTAATGATGTTCCGATTCAAATTTGGTGACAATTAGACAAACGGTCTTGGAGGAGTTAGAAAAAGTAGGTATTTCATTGAATGCAACGATGGAAGATCAATCACCAACTATGATAAAAGTTGTATTCATGTTCTCAGCTCGGCCAGATGGAATTTATGACAAAAATTACAGCTTGCAAATTTATGTTTGTTCATATCTTTTGAACAAAAGATGCCGATGGCTTACAATTTGTTGATTCAGGCATAGTGCCAAACATGTATGCCAACTTTTAGAATTTTAATTTAAGTGTTCTGAAATACAGCATTTTTTTTGTCATAATTCAAAATGGCCAACATGTTAAATTTGAACATGGTTCGATTGAGCTTGATGCTCCAAATACACTGAGATCAATTTTATGATCGTGGGAAATATAGGCTGAAATGGCAATTTTTTTATATCTCCAGATACCTAGAGGGCAGATTGCCGAAACACTGCATGCAGCCTCAGATCAGAGTTGTTACAACATAGACTACGTTTGGTGTAAATAGACTAAAGTGTTGCAGTGTTATAGCCTTTGTGTCATAGAACCATTTTGGTGAGATTCGCATAGTGATCCTTCGCTAAACAGTCTGTGAATAACTTTTAGTCTGCAGTAAATGGTCTAATGTAAATTTAGTTTGAATAGGACAAACAGGCTAGGAGGAGTTTGCAAAAGTAATTTATTTTTGTAAAATTCAAAATGAAGGAAATATTTTCATTGGTGGGAAATGACGTCATATTGTGAGGTCGATTCGGCTTGAGCCAAGGAATCAGTGGAAAGTGAATTATTCATTTATATGAATTACTAATCAAAATGTATTAGCATAAACTTAAGTGCAACTTTGGCCTAGTGGTGGCGCTCGACGGCTTGAGTTAGAGACTTAGTCAATTTACGTCAGGGGTGCTCACACTTTTTCAGTTTGCAAGCTACTTTTATAATGACTACAAAAATGTAAAACATCAATCAACAAACAATTATTTCCAACTTTACTGAGAAATGACAAAACACACATAATAATTAATTATTTACATTTTTGTAATAACGTGAGTTTAATTTAATGACTTGCACTGAATGGAATCATTAGAACAGTTGAGTGTGACCTGAATTGATGGTAATAGAGTGATTTTTAAGGGAGCTATTGAGCTTTGATCCAAATAATCAAGAATAAAAATGATGCTTTAATAAATATTTACATTTTTTATTGAAACTGAGTCGTGCAGTACAATATGCAGGTGAGGAGTGGTGTGTTGCTTGATTTTGGTTGTAATAGAGCAATTTAGAATGAAGTTATGAAGCATATTCTGGGTAAAACATATTTTGGATCTGGTAATTTGCAGACGGTCCCTAAGCAATTCCATGTCAGCGGGTTGCTCATAGACGGTAATGTGTTTCTGCGAATGCAGAGGAAAACTTTGTAGTTGTCCGCTACATGACATAGATTAGAAATTGGTATTATTTGTTTACTAAAAACATTCTGGTCTCGAGCTATTGAGCAGAGAAAACCGAATCCGTGAATCTGCAGCTAACTTTACTGAACTGTGACGGGATGGATGAACGGCTGATATTGTTTCAATTTCACCTCCGCAATCGATCGGTAGCACCTCGACGTAATGAGCACCCCTGGTTTACATGTTATATATAAATGAATGGAGTAAACTGGATTTATTCTAAATTTATCTGGCAAATCTGTGTATCCAAAAGCTGCCAAGTCCATTTTTTGGAGTATGTGCAAGTTGTAAAAATGAGCAGAATTCAGGTACAGACATGAGAGTCTGGGGGCTATGTATACATTTAATTTGAAGTGAGTGTAACCTATGTTTTGAATGTTATCTATAAATAGATGAACGTATAGACAGACTTCCATTAAATTCGATGATCACAGAGTTGAAGTGATTCTACATCCACGGCTGACAGCAACGAAACTGGCTTTTGTAAAACAGATGTGTTTTTCTCGAAAATTTAAGAACATAAAATTCATGTCCAATTAAATCTAAAACATGCTTAGTTTCTTTTCAATGATTTTTTCCCTCCTTTTTATATATGTATCAAAATGACTAAAAGGGGTCACATAATCGCACTTTCCTTTCAGTAAAATTATGGCACCAATAGTCTGGAATAAATTACTGGCATTTTATGAGGCACTTTTGTGAAGGATAAACACTTCAGAGGCATAAAAGCTTAACAGTTTTACAAATGTTGGGCTGCCGACCCGTAGACCTGCCAGCTCACCTATTTCCACTGATTAATTTCTGTTCATTTGGCTTGTCTCGCAGGGTGATTTAATTGAGGTCAGAGACCAGCTTGGGACATGTTATTAACACTGAAAGAAAAGCAGTGTGAACATAACACAGACTTTAATGTTTTACATTTACAACATCTTTTTTAAGGAAGTATTTCATGTGCAGTTTCACTTGATCGCCATTAGAATTTTTTTTTAAATAATATTATAGTTCTTTCATTTGAATACTGGAATCATATGAACTCTTGTGTATGAGTGTTCATTTTGGAATTTGCATAAAGAAAATATATACAGTGGTGTGAAAAGTTTGCCTCTTGCTAATTTGTCCTTTATTAGTATATTTGTCACATTTTAAAGTTTCAAATCATCCCAAAAATTTTAATTACAGTCAAAGACAACACAAGTCAACAAATCATGCTTTTTTAAATGAGGGTTTTTATTATTAAGGGAAAACAAAATCCAAGCCTACATACAGTAGCTCTGTGTGAAAAACTGTGTGTTTGCTCCCCTAAACTTGATAACTGGTTGTGCCACCTGTAGCAGCATCAAAAGCAATGAAATGTTTTCGATAACTTGCAATGAGTTGGAATGAGTGGAATCACATTGGAGGGTTTTCGTGCATGAACTGCCTTTTTAAGGTCATACCACAGCATCTCAACTGGATTCAGGTCAGGACTTTGACTGGGCCTCTCCAAATTTTCTTGTTCTTCAGTCATTCAGAGAGACTTTCTGGTGAGCTTCGGATCATTGTCCTGCTGCAGAACCCACAATCGCTTCAGCATGAGTCCAGGGATGGTTGGACATTCTCTTTCAGGATATTCTGGTACACAGCGGAATTCAGGGTTCCATTGATCAGAGCAATACTTCCAGTTCCTGAAGCAGCAAAATAGCCCAAGACCATCAGTCTACCACCACCATATTTGACTAATGGTTTGATGTTCTTTTTTTAAAACGCAGTGTAGCACATGTGAAAATTACACTTTAAATTAGCATTAAAGTTTATTTGTAGATTATACAGTTTTTGCATGATTTTGTTTTACTGCTAATTTCATTTATTTGATCTAAATCGTAGTCTTCTTGGTTATATTAGTTCATATCTGTTAAATATATATCAGCCTTTTCTGAGTTTGGAATAGGGGTGTGTTCTGCCCCTTTAAATTTCCTTGGCTTTAGCAGGAAACACAAGACCATCCTCCATTTTAAATACAGGTATAGAATAGCTGGGTATAAGCAGTGAGCAGTAGCTTTACTGTGTTTAAATTTCAGATCGCGTGAAAACAGATCTCCAAATCATGAACAGCTCATTTGTTTACTTAATACAGTTTATTAAACGTCTTTCGGGAGGAGACTATCTGGAGCCACACCTACTTCAATTATTCCATCAACCCTCTTCCATATAAGCTGTTCCTTCCTCCTGTTCCTTGACTCTGAAGTCTGGGAAGTCTGACCCTTAATCATCGAGTATCGATTTAGCTCCGCAATACCTCTATTGTTTGTACATGTGCTATATTGGTTTATTAATTTGCATTAATGCTTGTTTAAATTGAGTTTATTATGTTGGCTTGCAGAGCCAACATATTGTTATCTCTCTTAAACTTATTATGTTGGCTTGCTTGCAA
>SRMA01025921.1:65658-138331 GCA_007224835.1 Danionella cerebrum | reverse complement strand
GCACGCTCTAAGCACGTCATCAACGTCCTTAAAGGGGCAGCACACAACAGCTCGCATTGCAAACGTTGCATGTAGCTACCAGACTAGAATCACTTTCCAACTTAAAATACTTCCAGACTGCAGTCATCTTAGCACCGTATTGCGAGTAGTAAACAACATGCGAGTTTAACATGCGAGTTTGCGACACGTGCGTGACGTAGCTGACGTAAACATTCGATCGGTCCGATACATAGAGCCGATTCCGATCAGTTAAAAAATGCCTCGATCGGCTCCGATACCGATCTTTATGATCGGCTCGGGACATCCCTAATATATAACAAATATAAACGGCGATTACAATCCAACTGTAGATAAAATTGTTATTTGAGTGTCCTATAAAACGACACTATATCCCTGAAAAACATTGATACCCCCCCCCCCTAAAAGTAAAGCCCAAATATTGCAAAAACTTTAAGCTCCAGTAGTTTACAGAGATTTCTAGGTTTCATCAAACCATTCAAATTGGTGAAAATCTGGGAATAGACTCAAATTCCAGACTGTAATCTTTCATCTTGCGAGATTAGCTCCTCAAGCATAATAAACCTGCTAAAAGGCTTTAATCGGCTCAGTCCATTAGAAAAACTGCCCCAGTGCCTCAAATCGACAAGAAGTCTGTCCTACATTCAGCTTTTCTGTCCTGCACTACAAGGGTCAGCTCTTTGTGGTGTTCAGGAAGTTAGTTAACACAGCACAGTAGGGGAGGAGTGTGAGTCCTTTCTTTGCTTCATGCTGACACAGTTCGCAAATCCTAGATCTGACTAAGTAACCGCAAGAAACAGGGTTCACGTTACTGCTTGTGTTATTATTATAAATTGTGACCAACTGTGAAACTGCAAAGGCTCTTACTGTTTTCAATGGTTTTCTTATCCTTCCAATGAAGTCAGTGGCAGCCTAAAGAACCACTGGCAGCAAAGTTATGAAATTTGGTACTCTGATGAAACTGGGTCTTGTAAGTAATCTGACCCAATTTGGACTCTCAAATACAAACTCTGTAGCACCACCACTATTTCAAAATTACATCTGTATTAAGCCTAATAACCTTTTGAGTGTTTGGCTCAGGAACAATATCATTTTTTCTTCTTAATTCCTCACTCAGTTCAGTTCCATTGCGCTCGATGGCATCTTTATACATTATACTGACCCCTAGAAGGCCTTGCATGCACCGGTGTGTTTGTCAGTGACTGCGTCTGTTTTGAATTAAGTAGGAATGATGCAACCAACCTATTGTTTAATTCAGATTTCAAACATAATGTGTAGGTTTCAAAAAAGTTATTCCTTTTGATATTTTGTGTTTTAAACGAACATAACAAGAGTTTTGAGAATGTGAGAATGCGCAATCGTTTTTCAGTTTCATTTTACAGACGGCAAATCGGTCCCACCTAGTGGTTAGAAGAAGGGATAACCCTTGGAGGTACAAGACCTGTGATATGGCTTGTTTTTA
The DNA here is from genome assembly GCA_007224835.1 of Danionella cerebrum. Classification (NCBI taxonomy): domain Eukaryota; kingdom Metazoa; phylum Chordata; class Actinopteri; order Cypriniformes; family Danionidae; genus Danionella; species Danionella cerebrum. The sequence continues at coordinate 136,851 of SRMA01025921.1, read as the reverse complement.
CAAAGTTATGGCACAAAAAAATCACAATGGAACAGTGTATAAGGAAAGGTTTGTAAAGTATTTTATAAGGTGTATAATGATTAAGAACCTTTTTTAATATTTTTACATTGTTTTGACCTTGTCTTTGATTTTAGGGGGATTTAGGAATTTGTATTTTGACTAAACAATTTTGATTTTGCTGTAAATAAATGACAAAATGTACTTTTTTTCATTCTTATTGTGTTATATAAAAATATTTGTAAAAAAAAAAAAAGAATCTGGAGCTGTGCTAAAAAAGAATCTGGAGCTATACATTGACAAAAAACTGTTTAAAGGTAATTTATTAGAGAAAAAAAAAATTCTCAAAAAGACCCCAGGTTCATTACCAGCCATTTTGTATAAATCAAAACCTGCTTTTGAATTCCTTCTAGACCTTTAATGCAATTTTCATGAATTTTGCAATTTTCATGAAATTCATCCCAGACCATCCTTTGACCATGGTGAGCATTTGCAAATGGTACATGAACAGTATATGGCAAAATGGTCGTAAGACTTTAGCGTATCGAGACCACAATTTTCCGATTATATATTATCTATGAGGTTGCCTGCAGAATTTCAGCTCAATGCTAAATATAAAAATTGTTTGGTCGCTTATAGCTCAGTTTGTGTCAGAAGTTTGTTTATTAATCAAAACATGTCGATCTTTACTATGTTGGCCATTTTGAATATCCACCTTTTTGGATTTGGTGAAAAATCGGGTTTGCTCTCCACCATTAAGAATTGGGAATAGATTAGAAGAGATTTTCATCAAATTTGAATCAAATCAACCCCAGACTATAGTGGCTAAAAGTTTTTGTTTTATGTGCCATTGCAAACAACTCTGTTGTTTGGTCACTTGTAGTATTATAGTTGTATAGCGATATCTTCACAAAAGTTTAGTATATCGAACCCAAACTGGATGTATGTTTTATTAATCCCGAACAGGGGATGTCTTCCTAGTTTCAGCGCAGTGCCTACTTGTGGTCTGGATGTTTACAATGGCTATTCTGGCGTATAATTTCATATCAATTTAGCATAAATTTTGCATCAGTATTTGATGCTCACAGCGCCACCCAATGGTCAATATTATAACAATTATGATATAACAGCATTTGAATTTAATGTTTTATTAGTTTTGCCTACAATCATATAGAGCTGTTTTTGTTAACCTCTCATTGACAATAATTCAGATGCTTTTACTTTGCTGTTTATATTTTTATTGATAATATTATTATTGTTGTCTGTTTATAGCTGAAACTAATGTCCTTGTTTTGAGTGCATGAGTAATGGAAATGGTTCCTTTTATAGAACAGTAAAGTGTGTATTTGTTGTGCGAAGGGATGATTATGAATTTGCAAAAGAGGTTGTTGTTGTACAACTCTCCATTATCTTTTTTTTTTTTTTACTTGTATTGATCCTTTTAATAGACCCATCATATCTTCTTATCTGTGTAGACGTCAGTGAACTTCAGAGATTGAAAGGAGTGTGTTTTTGCTGACTTTTGTTTAGCTGTGTTGATGCTTCAAAGTGCATGAAGGTAGCATGAACTTGCCGTGTGCAAGGGAGTTTCTATGATGTTGCCAGATTGAACATGTCGGCAAGTTATAGACCAGTATGGGTGATGCTATTGTTTCTGACTGGTCGTCTGTAATATTATCCACGTATGCTCTACCTATCGCTCATATCTGAGCTTGAAGGCTCTCCAGATGTTAATTACCATATTTTCCACCACAGATCTTCTGTTATTAGACTTTAAAGAGCCTAAACCGGGTGGCTGTTGATCTTATAAAATATAAGTTATGTTTAGGGGTGTAACTGTACGCTAAAATCGTATTCGGTTCGGTACAGTGTCTTGGAGAGCTCGGTTCGGTTCATTCGGTTCGGTACAAAACAATAAGAACTTACAAAATCTTTATTTTGAAAAGCTGCCAATACACAGTAGAATTCTTGCATACAATATTTAAAAGTAACACATTTGGGTGATTATTTTAAATAAATTGCACTCTTTATAAAGAAATACACATTTTTTTAAATAAAAAATGAAATACTGCAACTAGTTAGGATAGATAGGATAGATTAACCTATCCACATTTTCTGAAGAGAGCATAGATCTGGTTATAATATCTCCAGCAGTAGAAAATGTTAGATGTGTTGCCTGCCCGATCTCCGTGGAACAATGTCGGCATACAACTTTACATTTATCCACTCGTCTATCCCCGTTATGTATTTTAACAGAGAAGCCAAAGTGTTCCCAAACAGGAGACCGTAGTGAGGTGGGAGGGTCTTCAAGCTCTGGCTTCTTTTTCTCTGTCCATTTCTCACAGCTACCAGTGCAGCGCTACTGTGCTTCACTCAATAGCGTCCGTGCGGAAACTTGCCTAGGAACATTGGTCCGCCGCGCTTAATATCGCGCTAATAATAAATTTATATAATTTAATAAAAATACTGAATACCAAAACGGTACGCAAGTGTACCGAACCGAACAGGCCGTACCGAAACGGTTCAATACATACCGTGAACCGTTACACCCCTAGTTATGTTGCACTTGCAGTCCAAAGGAATTTATTCAGATCTAAATATTAGATAGACTTAATATACTTATGTACATTATTTAATATTTGCTTAATGTTTTAAATTCTACGAACGACTGATTTAAATGTTCAGTAAATCTTTTGTTGTGATTGTTGGCATCCAATCTTGCAATATTTTTTTTCAATTTATCATATTTAAAAGACTGAAACTTTTTGTAAATGTACAATGCAAGTAATTTTTGTAAACTCAAGACAAAGAAAATATTTCAATTGAATTGAATTGATTTTTTTTTACTTGTAACACTGATTTTCACTGAATTAACCAACAGTGTCCCCCAAATTAACTGTTAATGCCATATTTATTATAGTTTTTTGATCACAAAAGGAAACATAAAAGACCCTCGTAGGGAAAACTTGAATAACATAAGACTTCACCAAAGGAGGAGGAATAAACTAAATCCGATCACATGACGAAGGCAGAAGTAAATATACAGTAAAACTATGAAACGGGTGTAACAGACAGTGACAAAAAGTCCTTCCATGGTCTTATATGTATTTTTTGCATGATAAACTCACTGAAATACAAAAAAATGCAACCGTTATTTTTTATTGCTATTGTTAAATATTTCAAATTAATCCCATGTGTACAGCGCTTAATAATTTTATATGTATAAGTTTTAGCTTCTAAATCACTCTTTTGGATAATTATTAGTACTGTGTTATTTTTTCAGATTAATTAGTGTCAGTTTAATCTTCTTTTGCCCCAGGCTTCAGGAGAAAGGAGTTCAGAGGGAAGTTGGCCATCGCCATCACTGCAAACTTTGTCAATCGCAACACCACAGCTGAGGCCAAAGTGGAGGAGATCAGCGGCGTGGCATTTATTTTCAATCAGAAGTTTTTTCTGGAGCTCAAAGATGAGACAGGTGAACATGTTTATTTAGTTATCAATAGTTTTTTTTTTTTGACATTGGAGCCTTTAGTGATAAATATTGGAGATAAATACATAAATGTAAATACCATAAATCACATACATCTATTTGTATCTAACTTTTTTGACACTTGTGCCTTTATTTATCAGACTGGACAGTAATATGACAGGAATATATGGGGGAGATGGGTTTTGTCATGCTCTGGGTCAATTTGTGACCATCTCATCTCTCAGGGATGTCAATTTGTGCTAGTTTTAAGTTATTTGTTGGGTTGGTGGTGGTTATTCTTGAATTAATGAGGTGACAGGGTGGGCTTTGCATAAAAAGAGGTGTGCATTTAAAATGGATGCTCTCACTTTTTTCAGTTCTGAGAGTGGATATTTGCTCAGTTGTTTCTTGGATTTTGTAAATTACAGTCTCTTTTAGCAATGGGAGTACAATCGGACAGCTGCGGATGCTTTTTCTGAAATTTGTTGAAAATTCATGGACAATTAAAATAAAAATTGTGTAAACTGTCAGGTTGTTTTGTGACCTAAAAGGTCTGATGTATTCTGCTACCTCAACAAGAAGTGCCAAAATGACCAGTTAAAAACAGAAAATTAGCTTTTCAACTGTAAATGGTTCAGGTTACAGTCTCCAGTCAATATGTCCCACTTGAGAGGGCTTTCCATGATGGTTTACAAAGTATTTCTAAGCCCGATGTTTAGTTCCCATAATCATGTTGAAGAGTGATGCTCAATAATGGCTCTTGCTGACATTATTCAGTCAAAAATAGTTTAATTAATCTTCAGCAGAGCTCATAACAGGCCAACAACTTTGCACATCATCATCATCACTGTGCTAATAGAGCTCATTTATCTTTCGCACAGGGATTGATTTAGAAAACATTGTCTATTATAAGGACAACACGCACTACTTTGTCATGACTGCCAAAAAACAAAGCTTGCTGGACAAGGGTGTCATCATTCATGTGAGTAGTTCTTTTTTTCTATATAAATAGTCTTAAAGTCCTTGTAAGCACATATTTATGAATTTAAAAAAAAAGTAAACGTATAGATATTTGATTAAGTGATTGATTTTTCATCAATGTATTACTTTATTTAGAAAATAAAAATAATATTTCACACATCTATTTAAAAACTAATGTCATGAATGAGAGGCAAGTTTGTTCATGTATTTATTTTGTAAGTTAACTAAACCGTTTGTCTTTCAGGATTACATTGAGACGGAAAGGTTGTTGGCAAATGAAAACGTGAACCAAGAAGCTTTGCTCTCTTATGCTCGTGAGGCTGCCGACTTTGGCACAAACTACCAGCTGCCATCTCTGGACTACGCCATTAACCACTATGGGCAGCCAGATGTGGCCATGTTTGACTTCACCTGCATGTATGCATCGGAGAACGCAGCACTGGTGCGGCAGAAGCACGGCCATCAGCTGCTGGTGGCACTGGTTGGAGACAGCCTGCTTGAGGTGCAGTTCAAAATGTTTGGCCAAATACTTGGTCAGTTACTTTGTTGTATTGTGTACCTCCATCTTAAATTGCCTTAAGAGCGTTGCAATAGAACAATGATGCTGGTGAAATGTGAATATTTATTGACTTTGGTAAAGTATGAATGTATATACAGCTGTTTGTTTTAAGTGTAGATCTTTAAATTCTTCATGTTATCAAATTTAATACTTAGAAATTATGTAATGAGGCAGAGCATCAGTGGCCGAATGCATAGATTTTGATTGAAGGTTATAAGGTTCTCAAATTATGTTGGGTACTTATGACGCACGCCACGTTTGGTACCAATATCTCAAACTGTTGCCATTATTTTGCTCTGAAAATTGCATTTAATAAAACCCGGCACATCCATCAACAATCCGTTTTGCCAGGAATATTTGTGAATGTTCAGATTCTAATTGGTTGAGAATTGGACAAGCGTTCTGGGAGGAAATGGAAAAAGTACAGGAAAATCAGTTGATTAGAGTTAAATTGGTGCTGGTTTATTCGGACCACATTTAATATAATAACACGCATTGGAAACATGCTTAAACAATGCTTAACGGTCATAAAGATATGTTAATGTGTTTACAAAATAGAGTTGCTTTTAGCATAATAAAAAATTTGCTTTTTTTTTGGATGGTGCTCAGGGCTTTATTTTTCATCCTTTACCTTCTCTCTACACACTTTTTATCCCGTCTCAGTAATGTCCTATCCATTCAAAATAAAGGCAAAAGCAATCTTTAAAAAATTGCCAACATCCAAATGGCCAAAATGGTTATAGTTTACATTTTCAATTTTGTTTGCTGTCAATTTGCCTAAGCGTTGTGGAGTTAGATGTGTAGTCCTACCTTTGGCAAGCATTTCTTTAATATAGAAAGGTTTGATCTACTTCATATATTGTTGTTTGCATGGAAGGTAATGTGTACCAAATTATTTAAGATTTTCTAAGAGGTTTCTTCCTAAGATTTTTGAAAATTTAGAAATGGTGGAAAATCGCTCCGATTTGTGGCGACATTGGTTAGAGTCTTGAGCCTGTTATTATTTCCCATCCTTCCCCCTAGTGGTGTATCTGTTCAAAATAAAGGCAAAAAATCCCTAAAATTATCTTTTAAAAAGTTGTCAATGTCGATTCGATTTGGTTTGATGCTTTGAAATTGTTGAGTCCAATTCTGTGAAATAAGGGCTATTAGCCAGGGAGATTTCAGCCAAAAAAGTTTTTTTTTGTATCTCCAGAACACTAGGGGGTACTGTGTTGAAATTGTTTATGGAACATGAAATGGAGGTGGTTACAATGTGCACCAAGTTTGCTGTCAATTTGCCAAAGCGTTGTGGAGTTGGGTAAATAATCGTACTACCATTTTGGTGTGCATTTCTTTAATATTGAAAACCGTTTGACCAATCAACTCTGTTTTCCTTAAATTATCGTCTGCATGGGGAGAAGTTAATCTGAATTATTCTAGGTGGAGTTTGCAAAAGCTTTTTGAAAAATTTGAAATGGTTGAAACCAATTCTCTTGAGCCACAGAATTGAAGGGAAAAAAAACTATGGTTCAAAAGTTATCAGCAAAAACCTAAGTACAACTTTTGAGTTATACACTACAACTATTGTCGGGTGAAGAGCTACCAGTATGAATTTCATAACCTACAAGCAGTTCTGTTTGCTGCTGTTCATATTTTCGGAAAAAGAGGAAGAAAACCAACAGAAACAATAAGAGACTTTGCTTGTTGGCTCCCAATAATAATAGTATAACACAAGAAATGATCCTAAAGAAGATGATTGTTGACTAACAAGAAATACATTTTTATTTCTATACATTCTACTGTCTTAAAACCATTTATAAACTTAAAATGCTGTTTGAACATTTGAATAATCTCTTGCTTTGTTTATTCTCTTCATGTCCATCTCGTGGCTCTCTAGCCTTTCTGGCCCATGGGAACAGGGTGTGCTCGGGGGTTTCTGGCTGCTTTCGACACCTCCTGGATGATACGAGGCTGGGCTCAGGGCAGAGAACCAGTCGACCTGCTCTCAGAAAGGTGTCAGCATGCTCAGTCACTCCGGAGAACTGTTAAATGTATGTATTTCTCCTGGTGACGGTGTGTGTTGATTGTTGCAGAGAGAGCATCTACAGGCTGCTACCTCAGACCACTGCAGAAAATATTTCCAAAAACTTTGAGCAGTACACCATCGATCCATCTACTCGCTACCCCAACCTCAACTCCAGCTGTGTGCGGCCTCATCAGGTGAGATGAGTCCAGCATGAATCGGTTTATTTAATTCTTCATTCTTGGGAAAAAATGCAGTTAAGTCACTAATCAACCATTTGCATTATTTTGTGTAACCTTTCTGTATTGAAACGACCAGTTTGTCATTTTGTGCTGGAATGTTCCAACAAGATTCCGATTAGAGTAGTGCAAAGGGGGGTCGATTATCGCAGTGTTTGGTAGAGTGGTATGATTTATCTGTAAAATCAAAAAGTTGAATTTGTGTTAATATTGCAGTTAAAAAAAAAAGAAAAAAAACACAACATTGGAGAACATTTTGCAATATACCCCAGTAATCCATGCAAAGTATACACAATTACCAGCATGGCTTCATGTGCTTTCGAAACTAAAGTTCAAAGAAGTTATTTTTGATTCAAGAAAATGTAAAATCAAGCAGCTCTAATGTTGGGGCAGGGTTGTAATTTTACATCCCTTAATGCTTTATATCTGATAGTTATATTATCAAAACTCTAACAAGCTTAAACTTAACCAGGTAGATTAGTCCGACCGGCAAATGAATACATTTCCAGTCAAATATAGGCAAATTTAACTAAAAGCCTTGATGGTTGTAGAGATATTAAATGTTTAATATAGGCTTGTCACAAATCCACAGAATGTTATGGTGTGACCACAAGGTGGCGCTGCCAAAAACTTGTTGAGCTGTCTTACAAAATGGCTGACATAAAAAAGGCTTGACTCTGCATGATGGTTCGAGCATATGATGAACTGAAAAAAAAACTTTGCAACAAAAATGGTAGTTTTTATATCTTCTGACCACTAAGGGGAAATGTGCTGAAACTCGGCAGGCAACCTCAGACTATGGTTCTTATAACTTCCACCAAGTTTGGTATTGATACACATAAGCGTTACTGAGATATCACCATTTTGCCGTGCATTCTGTCATAATTTTTTACCTTTTTTTTATACCTTTTATTAACATGTGTTGCATTATCTTGAAGTGTGGGTGACACGGTCACGTAGTGGGTAGCACTGTGGCATTCCAGTTAGAAGGTGTTTGCGTGGAAGGTTTTCTCCTCGTGTTTGCGTGGGTTTCCTCCGGTTACTCCAATTTCGCCCACAATCCTAAAACATGTGGTTAGGTGAATTGAATAATCTAAATTCACAGTGATTATGTGAGTGAGTGTTGCCCTGCGATGGACTGGCGACCTGTGCCCAATGTGCGCTGTAGATAGGCACCGGCAGACCCCCGTGACCCCAAAATGGGAATAAATGGGTTGGAACATGACCAAATGAATGAATTTGTTAAACATGGTCTGGATTAAATTTTGTGAAAATTGAAAATTCTGTCTGGGAGGAGTTTCCAAAAGTAAGTTTTGAAGGTAGTTCAAAATGGTTGGCTAATTAGCATAATTTACAGTGACATCATGCATTGCAATTGGCCGAAGCCAAGCATTATGAGGAAACAAGAATTTAGTTTATTATATTTTATGGTTCAGCAGATATTGCTAAAACATAAGTGTATATTTGCAATGGTGGCGCTATAGAGTTTGAGGGTCAAGATTGTGTCAGATTACTCTAATCAGCCAACTGTATCAGTGTGCCACATTTCATAAATTCCTTGAAAGTGGTTCAATTGACGACAAGAAGAAATGTAACAAAAACATTAGGTGCCTGCCCAGCTTCACTGTTTGGCTCCTGATTACATTAGCGTACTAAAATGCTTCTTTATTTTTACTTGAGCATAGGTGCGGCATCTTTATATAAACGGTGAGCAGAACTCAAATGCTCTGGACCGCAGTGGACCACCCCGCAGATCTGTGAGCATCTCCAGACGAGGTACATCGCTGCTCCAATCAGAATCAAATCCAAGAATAATTTAACGGTAGAGGTGCTAGTTTTATAGGCTTGAGGTTTTGGGGTGATTACGGTTTTGTTTAGGTTTTCTTTGATGAAGGATTACCACGTCTGTAATTCTTCCCTTCATTACACCTGAGCCATAGGTTTTCACGTTTTCCATACAAACTGTTTAAACTTAAGAATGAACAAACCTTAATGTTATAAAACAAATGAAATCAAATGCATAAAAACTTTATACATGTAACTAAATCCTCGCTCTCACGCACACTTGAAATTGAAAGCATCTTTGTGAGCCTTTGCAGAAACACAGAGCGAAGCACAAATCTACAGAAACTGCTGATGGAAAAGGGGAATCATTTTATTGAATTCTCCCTTACTGGAGAAAAGAGTTGTGTAAACACCACATTAGCTGTTTTTCCATCCTCCTAATTTTATGGGCATTTTGGAATATCTCATAACAAAACTCTTGCTGGAAATGTCAAGATGCACGTAACTTTGAAAATAGGATAAACGTTTAACCAGTAAGAAAAAAATGATGCATTTAGCGAATAAATCCCAATGCATTGGCATTAATAGACTAACCAGCAAACCAATTTCATTTTAAGTTTATAAGGCTTTTAAGTTTTTTGGGGGAAACTTAAAAAAACACGTTTTTATTTTCTAATTTTTGAATTGAAAGATTCTTAGATTCTCTTCAGAAGTAATTAGTAGCTCTTTTGTTTGGTACTCTGTGTTAAAAGAAATAAAAATAAAAAATCGAGTAAATTATTTGAGAGTTACTTGTGTTTGATTAAATATTTCACAATTGCACTTCAGTAAAAATTATTTGGGACGCTTCAAATGCCTAATAACACATTGAAATACTGAGGCATCATGGGCAATGTAGTTTTCAGTGTCATATTCAATTCATATTGTCATATTGTTTTCAATATCAATTTGCAGGAACATGAGGTAAATAAAGATATATATTTTTAGTTGAGTGAACATTTTATTATTTTACATATCTAAAGATGAATGAAAGGCAAATATAAACATTTTAACCTTTTTGGTATGTTTTATGTAAAAAAAAAATCTTTTTAATATGGATTTTCTTTAAGAACCAGTAAATTTTTATCAGTATAAATGCATTTCTCTTTCAGTATGAAGTCACTTGAGTGATATTCCATGCTTATTTACTGTCTGCACCTGGATGAGGCCTCACGGGAACAATGATATCCACACCCTCCTCTCATTCAAATGTTACATGATGAAACATGCAATGAAAGCTCCGTCAGTGTCTTTAACATCGACTTAAAATGTTGCAATCAATCCTGATGCAACTGTCTGCTGGGATTCAGCTGGTTTAACTTGGAGTTTAGAATGGAGTGTATTCCTCACCTGGAAAAATTGCATACACATTTATTTTACATGTGTTTTGTTACAATACATTGTTAAAGTAGTTATTAAATATTCATTAGTGCAGGTAAGGTGTAGAAAGTTAAACTTTCTATTAAGAACAAAGGTTTTGTTTCATGCAACTTTTTGTTTTCTGTGATACAAGTGGAAGACCAGAGCTTTTTAATATCTTATAAGAAACCATTTCATAGGTTCCAAGTTTATTGTAATTTACATAAATATATATGTATATGCTGCAAGCAGCAATTAAAGGAGTCCAGCACCTAAGGGACCATTGCCTTTCAGTGACCTTATTTAGGAATCGTTATTTAGAAGACATGTTCTAGTGAGAATTGTTACATTTACTGAGCAATACAAGCAAATTAAATTATGAAAACCAAATCTCAAAGTGGCTTGACCTCCAGGCAGCGCTAATGAGTCTAAATATGTTCTTGTATTATTTTGGCTGAGAATCTTGTCACTTGTCAAAATTGGTAAGTAGAAGTACCTCATCAATGTTTTCTATGGCCACCTGATGGCGCTGTAACCGAGCGTGTACATTGTAGAGGGGTACAGACATGGACTGTTAATGTCTGGCCGGTCTAAATTGTACTAGATACGTTGAGTTATAACTTCCTTATTATGGTGAAATGCCGAATTTCAACAACTGCTGTGCGTACGTAGTTTACGACATTAAATAATCTTCGCATTTTAACATCCCATATACCTAAGACGAGACTGATAAAATCTGTAGGGGGAGTTTTGTTTTTTGCGAAATGAGTGACTTTCAGTTGATTTTGGAAACACAATCCATATTACTTATATTTGTGTCTTGGTATGCCACACATATGAGCCAACAACCAACAGAAGTGCGTACAACTAACTGACAGCGGAACGTCAGCTGTAACACATTCATTGATGCTTTGGAGCCATTGTGCCGCACCCACTTCTCAAACCACAATGAGATTTAAAAGCGTGCTAAATTTGTAGACGTTGAGCATGTTTAGGCCCCCAAAAATGCACCGAAAGCCGTGAAACAGTAATACTCTGAGCAATTAAAGTTGGGTTCTGCGCACGTTTAAACTCACGAATGATTACTTTCTAAGTATTGCTTGCTATAAATCGCTGCCATTCTTTTGGAGGCTCTGTCTCTTTCTAATCCTGGAGAATATATTCCTTGCTTGATTTTTCAGAGTCAGACGTGCGTCCCAACAGGCTACTGCAGTGGTGTCAGAACCAAACCCAGGGCTACCGGGCCGTAGACGTGACTGACCTCACCACTTCTTGGAGGAGTGGCCTGGCTCTGTGTGCCCTCATCCACCGCCAGCGGCCGAATCTCATGTGAGACCAACACACAAACTACTGTTCCCTGTGTTCAGACATGGTCTCTTAACGTACATGGCCATTTTGATCCCAATCTGAGATTATGGTAGAACTACAACAATTTCCATACAATTAACCTTTTTTGTTATAATGCGCCAATCAAAAAAACATTACTTGTGTATAAGTTTATGTTTAAGTTTACACGTGTGCTGTATATCTGTCACCTCCAACAAACTGTTCACGAACACCATAAGTTGAAATGTGTTAATGGTCGCTTTTCAAACCCCAATCAGACGTAAATTTCCATTCGTTCTGTTTGTACCAAATTCTGTGACTGAACACATTAAGGCTCACAAAAAGATAATACTGCTCATTTACAATTACAATAGGGTTCAGTGCACCGGCCATATGACCATTTTAGGCCATTTGTAGCTTTTAGATGATTGAATTTGACTCAATCTTTGACTTGGAATCACTCTCTGCTCTGATTGGCTGACTGTTTTGAATATTCCGGTCGTCGGTTATGGTGGAAATGGTCAGATGAAGCAGAGGAATCACAAACCGATTGTGTAAAAAACAAATTTGAATGTCATAAGCTTCTCATTTGTTTCAGATAATTGTTCCCAAATATCCGATCAACCACCTCAGGTGTGGTTTTCATGAAAGAATAATCTGAAATCATACTTGTTAGTGACCCCTTTTACGTCAACTTCGCATAATTTCAATAAATAAATCTTTTTCGCTCATTGGTCGATTGATTGATCTGACCAATCTCAATGCAGCTTGATGCTAGGCAACGGCAACTTGTAAACATTCTACAAAGTTTAAAGGCCTTAACTCTGGCTATGCCTTCTGGAATTGAAGGAAAATGTGACTGCGACTCACAGTAGAATGTGACTCGCTATGAATCATCTAATCTGTTCATCTCACTGGTCTGCGAGAGGGTGCTCAACAAATATTACTGATCACCAGGGATACCGTTCCATTCCAGGAAGTCTCTCTATCTTCTACTTTGTTTCTTCCCCAGTGATTTTGATTCCCTGAACGAGGCAGACTGTGTTAAAAACAACCAGTTGGCATTTGACGTGGCAGAGCGGGAGTTTGGCATCCAGCCCATCACCACAGGAAAGGAAATGGATGCTGAGCGAGGTCCAGACAAGTTAATTATGGTTCTGTACCTCTCCAAGTTTTACGAGATGTTCCGCAATTCATCTCAGTCAATCACAGGTAGAGTTTCATCTATAAAGAATTGAAAAGCATGTTATAAACTATACAAGTTGGCATTTGTCAACAAAATACAGTTGTACTCACTCATATGGCCAAACTTTCTGATTTAAATAATTTAAAATATTATTTTTCCACTCATAGTTAGTGGTTGGGTGAGACTTTTTTTTTTCTCAAACAACTGTGTTTACTATTTTTAAATAAACAACTAAAACTTTCCAAATGATTTTGGCTTGATAAATGCATGAAAACTGGCACAAAGGGAATTCTGGAGTGTTGGAGGCATTTTGCCTGGAAGAAATGAGACGTAAACCTAAAGACAGTCTCAAAAACATGGGCGGAACACACAAAGCCAACGCAAGACTCGAATCGGCAACAATCGCTCACCATTTTCACTGTGTTTTCTTCTAATTCTGTACATTTAATCATTTATTTATGTCTATCTGATGCATATCTGTTGACCACTTTATGGCCACAGGGTGAAGATGCTGCAAATTATAGAAAGCAATTGTCTGTTGTGCGCCATAAACATGTTTGTGTTCAATCTGCAGCTGCCCCTAAAGAGACTGATAAAAATCGTGAAGATTATTCATCGCGGGATCCAAATTCTCTTTATAACTCCATAAACCTGGCACGGAAGAGAGTTCCAAAGGTATCCCTTCTCTCCCGCTTTCATCCGGAGTGAACCTAATGATCACAAAGTGCGTTTGTTTGCAAAGGTTGACAAGAAGTTGGAAGACAACGACTTGAACAGGAAGAGAAAGAAGGCTAGCAGTGACCTAGAGCAGGTGTGACGAGGTCTATGTGGTTTTTTTTTTTGCTTTATTAGGCATCGGCTAATAGTTTTTGCTTCTGTGCCAGCTGATCTCCGATCATAGTGTGGCGCCTGTCGGAGAGGAACAGAAGGAGAATAAAGTGCGCTCAATGGCGACTCAACTGCTGGCCAGGTTTGAGGAGAATGCTTCGAGCTGTGCTCTGAGAAGACAGGTACGGCTCCAGCTCTCTTTTTTTGATTTTGCTGCTGAAATTGTAACGTGGCGTGTAATGAGGAAGTGAACAGGATGTCAATGAGCTTGTTTCTTTGCTGCTGGCTACTTTACTACCTCGGGATACTGGAGTCAGTAGAATGAGCAGAGGGATCTCGGATCTAATCGAGATCTGAAACTGGGCCTGTAAATCCTGACTGAATACCTCTCTGTGTACGGTGAAATAAATCTCCTCTGCTTTATAAGACACAGAGTCTGGGCTGTAACAGCCAACATTAAGATGTTTTTCAGTTGCACGCATCCACAATGAGTGCCTTGACTGTGTATGGTCAGATTTTATTAATTCATGTGATTTTGGGCACGTTCACAATTGGTGATATCAAAACTAATACCCTTTTTGAAACTTACACATTATAATAAAAGTCAAAATTAAACAATAGGTGGGGCATGTCATTCCTTCTCAAATCAAAAACACTTTAATGGGCACACGCACTGGTGCGTGCAGGGAAACTATGAAAAATCTTGGTCTTCTTGTGTGCATAAGTTGAAAACGAATAAGCAAATGGTAAAAAGGTTTGGAAGAAAGCGGCAGAGCCATATATGGGACTTCTTTCTTTCAAGTATCTGTTCATCTTATTTCTTTCTCTCCTTCTACCTGGTTTACTGTGAAACTAGTCGGAATCTGAGAGTGACTGTGATTCCAGCAAAGCTGTGTCTCTGGACATGACTGACAACCCACGTTTTGCTAAACCTAAAACAGAGCCCACACCCCCTGTTCCTCCCCCGATTAGACCAAAATGGCAGGTACTGTATGAGCAACGTGTGATATTTCCAGTTTTTTCACATAAAAGTTATAGTCATTAATGATATACCTTATAAATACAAAAATCTGGTAACTGAAGTAGTTAACTGCAAAATAGTTTGTCACAAAAAAAATCTCCTCAAACCATCAGGTGCTTTGTTTTTCAGCCGTCTCCATATTTGCGACTACTGGAATCTCGAAAGGGAAGTGAGAATCTTACTACAGAGCTGGTTTTAGAAACACAGTCAAGGCTCGGGAGTCCTGAACCACCCAGTGTGGTTTCTGCTCTTAATCTGAGAGCAGGGTCTTGTTCCCAAACTCTGAACATTGCCTTCAACGAGATACAGAGGTCCCAAATGCTACACACCCCCAGCTCCCTGCCGTCACTAAAGATGCAGAGCCTGCACAAGCTAGAAGAGCAGCAAGGCAGTCAGGTGAAGATATAAATTCTTCAAACGTGAAACGATCACATAAAACACATTTTTCCACTTTTTCCTAAATATTTACAATTAGTTTAAACTGTACCTCAAGTAATAGCTTAAAAAAGGGAAACCACAACATATTACTTTAAAAATTTAGATCAAATGTATATTGTGATGTATAATACATTTAAGGCCTTTGCTAGCTTTTTATGGACAGGACAGTGAAGAATTATACATCAATCCTGAGTTTGCATAGTATGTGTCAAACCACTCTACAATAAAAATAATAACTAGATGGCTAAATACTTTTTCACAGTGCTTGTTTCCTGTACAGACCATAACCTCCTCAAGTGTGGTCAGTTTGAAGTTTTCCCCATGTTAAGTCAATGGAAAATTTCCAGCCTGAAAATACTACTGATCGAAGTCAAGTGGATTGAGCAGTATTTAAATTGTTCTCTTTTTTGCCGCAAGACATTCGAAATGGCCAGAACATATTGGGACTAACTTCATGGTTTTATCACTTGATATGGAATTAAAAAACAATGACCAAATTTTATATCTCCTGACAACTAAGGGACACTGTTCTGAAACTCAGTTGACAAACTCAGATTGTAGTTTTATAAATCCATTACAAGGCGGCACTACCACAAAGGGGTACCCTCAGGACAAGTTGGCAAACATCCAGACTAACCTTGGTAAATAAATGTTGATGCAGTTGCAAGAAAATACAACATTTGACAAAATCCGAGATGGCTGACCATTAAAATGGCCGACATACTTAAAAGGGACATAGTCCAACTTAACACAATGGTCCAAACGTATTGAGACCAATTCTATGATTTTACAAACTCTGCAGGCATCCTCAGACCATGGTTATTATAACATCCACCAAATTTAGTGTTGAAATACTAAAGCATTACTGACATATAGCCTTACGACCGTTTTGGAGAGCGTTACGTTATAATTGTTCACGCCCCGTGTGTAAACACTTTGTCGAATCTGCTTGAATTACAGAACCTTTAATCAACACGGTCAGAGGATCATCTGTAACAAATTTGGTGGAAATCTAATTACAGGTTGAGCAGGAATTTGCAAAAGTAAGTTTTGAATATAATTAAAAATGGCGGTTAATTGGCTTAATGTACAATGTGACTATAGTCCATTGGAATTGGCCTGAGCCAAGGATTAAGCAGCAACAATTTAGTTTTTAGATTATATCGTCCAAAAAAAATGTTGGGCTAATGGTGCTGCTATAGAGATTGAGGTAGAGGATCCAGATTGGGTCAGAATACTCACTTTGCAAGCGGTTCACAGGGAAACCAACGAAAACTATAGGTGCCTTCGCTGCTGATGATTCATTTTATCAGAGCCACCTTGCCAATATCTGACAATCCATCTTCAGTAGGGGTGTAACGGTACACTAAAATCGTGTTCGGTTCTGTACAGTGTCTTGGAGAGCTCGGCTCGGTTAATTTTTGGTACAAAATCTTTATTTTGAAAAGCTGCCAATACACAATACACTTGACAGGGGTTGTTTAAATGCCAATAGCGTTAGCAGTACTTGCACAAGGCTGCTTTTCTTCTTAATAGAAGTGATATTCACATTCAGATGATGCCGCTTTAAGTGCGTTAACATGTTAGATGTGTTGCCTGCCACCTACCCGATCTCCGTGGAACAATGTCGGCATACAACTTTAAATTTATTTACTCGTCTATCCCCGTTATGTATTTTAACAGAGAAGCCAAAGTGTTCCCAAACAGGAGACCGTAGTGAGGTGACTTCAAGCTCTGGCTTCTCTTTCGCTGTTGCCATTTCTCACAGCTACCCGTGCAGCTCTACTGTGTGTCACTCAATAGCGTCCGTGCGGAAACTCGCCTAGGAACAATGTTCGCTGTGCTTAATATCACGCTAATAATAAATTTATATTATTTAATAAATATATATATATTATATATATATATATACGGTTCAATACATCCCCGTGAACCGTTACACCCCTAATATTCAGTCATTAAACTGATTTAATCAAAACTATTAAAGTAGTTTTAGTACATTCTCACCATAACGAATTGATGTTAATAACCAATTTCAGGAGGAGTCATCAGGACTTGCCTCAGATATCCCCATTTAAAATCACCACCACTCATTAATACAAACCTATTCAACTGGAGAAACTTTTTCCGATTCAGGCTTTTTTTAAGTGGTAGTTCTCCATCCATTCCTAGACATTTCTAGGCACGTTCATATTATGAACTGGTGAATTATGGTATAAACATAATTTTGAAGTTGTTGCCTAAATCATTTCTGCCTTTAATTTTTCCTTCGATTTAACCCAAGAACAAGTGAGAAATGATGTTTGTGTGCCTTGTGTTGTGTACTTGAAATCTTTTCTCGGTGCTCCAGAGCATCATGCCTCTCTCATGTCCTCCTTTGCTCTGGTGTTCTCTGTCTGAACACGCCAGAGGAAAGCACAGGCTGAAACGAGTCAAGAGTTTAACAGAAAGAGCATCAGGGAGCGAGCGCAGCAGCTGAGCAGCCTCTTCAGTGGCCAGTCATTGGCAGCTCAGGTGAACCAGCACCAGAGCATGATGGGAAAGACTCTAAACCCTCAGCAGTCCTTGAGTGGCTTTTACACACTGATGCCTGTGTTTTGTGTTTGACTGGAAATAACTTCTTCTCTGTTTTTTCTCACTCACCATGACAAAAAACGTCTTGCTTTTCTCCAGGGCTGCTGCTGGCCAAATGGGTGCCCTTAGCAGAAATGCCCCACAAAATGTGTCTAACCTACTGACTAAAACGATAGAGGGTGGTTTTGTATTCATCCATAAGAGAAAACTGGAAATGTAAACACACCCACTAAATGCAGTTTTTATGCAGTCATTACCCACAATCCAAGTTCAGTGTGGAATTCAATTGTTTTGGATTCTGACGGTCAATAATACTTAGTTTTGGAACTTAGAATTTTTGCACTTATGTACTGCTGGGATTTATGGTTTAAAGATTTATTTTTGGCATTTTTTGCCTTTAGTTCAAACTGACAGGAAGAGAGTTTGCTAGAGAGAGGGGGAAGGATGGGAAATGACGACGGGTTCGGGATTCGCAAACGCGTCGCCCTGCACAACCGTGCGTATATGTACGGCGCACCGTCAGCTATACCACGGGGCCGGACGGGATTTATGGTTTAATCAAAATCACAAAAGAGTCTTCACTTTTCCCTGTTAACTACTTTGCCCATAAAACGGCTTTGCGGTGCTTTTAGATTAGCTTGTTGGTAAAAAAATACAAATTTCACATTCAAATTGACCAAAACCAGGGTTTACACAGAGTCTTAAAAAAAGGCGTGGCGAACCTGTGTAGCATGATGAGCCAAAATAAAATTCCTCACTGCCTTAAGTATAAGAACACGCCTTAAATATGCATAATTACATAATTATTTTATTAAATAGGAATGTTTGTATCAGCCTAACCTCTTTTTACTTGACTGTAGTCTGGAATATCACGCACAATGGTTTAAAATACAAAGTTCTTCACGCGTATTCATATTTGCACCTATATACTTTATGCACTTATACTCGTATGCTTAAATGCTAAAAGCTTTCTGCTTTTTTTTTTGCTTCAGTCATGGTGATTAGTATCAAATTCACCAACTAGGTCCCGTTGCTCTAGCTCCGATGGTCAAATGCATCAGTTATTAACGCCTCAGTATGAAACCGGGTGCATGATTAACTCATTAATTAATTTAAAAAAATATTTAACAAAATGCATTTGAAATGAATATTTTTGGAAAATAAAATCACAATTGTAAACGTGTAGCATGTGCAGACTGAAGAGCCGCAGTTTTGCCACCTGTGGTATAATATATATAACACATGTTTTAGGCCTGAAAAAGTCTCTAAGTTGCTGTTCTAGGTCTTAATTAATTTTTCGACACACTTCAGATCGAGTGTGAATGAGACGTGAGATTTCCCAGCATGCAAATTTGGTTGTTTAATAAAAATGCCTGCCACAGCAACCACAAATAAATTAATTTTTGTCATTTATGTATTATGTGTTAAGGATTTGTCATAAGGTAATAAAATTATGAAAACAGATGTTTCATGTTAGTTGCAACGTGTCAGAAAATCAAATTTAAATCACAAAGAAATTGCAAGTAAAAATGCACCGTTGTTAACAATATAGTAGTAACAATTCACTTTGGATTCGCTCATGATTTTAAAAATGAAAAATTAGGAAATCGATCGTTTCGTGTTCGATGTCATGCAGTAAGTGCAAATACAGCTCTGAAAAAGTTATTGTAGAACAAAAATGCTAGTTTTAAATTGGATTAATATCAATATATTCGCATGTGTGACACATTTATAAGTTTAAATTAAAATGTACAAGCGACCAGAAGTTATTCATTTACAGATTCTTCCTAAATATTATTTCAGGAAACAAATGTTCACATGTCAAAGTTATTCTGTCCTTTTATCTCTGGGACTTTAAAAAAAATCTTCATAAGATATTAGTGGAGAAATTTTATTTTTTTTTTCCATTTGTTTGCACTTTTTCAAGCTGCAGATGTTTAGATTTTTAGATAGCTTCTATGCAATAGTTTTTTTTAAAGTGATTTTATGTTTTTTAAATCTTATAATTTATGGCAGTTTGTTGGATAAACATAAGTTTGCAGGTCTTTAAACTGTGAAACCCTGAAAACAAACGTGCCCTGAAACAAAATGGCAAATCCCGCTTAACCCCACAATGTGCACACCCACACTTTTCGGCAATGTCGTGATCATGCTGGAATCTGTTGCATCATCAAAGATCAGAATACTGCAGATAAATGACTTTAAAAAGAAACCGGATGATTACAGTAACACAAGAAAGCATTGTTTCTATGTAAAAGTTCTGAAGTTCAGTCACAATATATTAACACCCCCCTCACTGCTGATTGGTTTGGTGCTTGTCCGGAGGTTTGTTTGTGAAAATTAACCCACTTTGCCTTAAGAACTAAAATAATTTTGAGTTTATTATTATGAACAAACACGTTTTTTATGCAATTAATATTCAATAATCTCCATATCTCTCTCTTTCTGCACAACGGTGC
This sequence comes from Danionella cerebrum, assembly GCA_007224835.1. Taxonomy (NCBI): domain Eukaryota; kingdom Metazoa; phylum Chordata; class Actinopteri; order Cypriniformes; family Danionidae; genus Danionella; species Danionella cerebrum. The sequence goes on along the minus strand of SRMA01025921.1, from coordinate 116,586 downwards.
TGTTCTCAGGCTGATGAAAGCTCTCCTGCTGTGTCTCCTTCTCCTTCTAAACCTGTCCCAGAATGCTCCACTCTGTCCTGCCTTATGTCTCCCCCTCCTTCAGTCCAGCAGCGGCAGGTAAACACTCTTCTGATCCTCACAGTGATCAGTTTGCACGTCATCAGATATCTGGGGTATGGTGTTTGAGGTCGTGGATTAGCTCCCGGCTCTTTGGAGTTGAGTAGTTCCGGCTGAAGGTTGTTTTTCATTGGCTGTAGAGCAGTGAATCTTTGGAGATGGAGCCGAAGCTTAATAAACACACAGAACTCGCTCACTGTGATGTAAAGCGAGTGGAGCGCCTCGACCCATCCGTACAGGTATTCAGCCGTGTGTTTCCTGCCTGAATACGGATTCAACTTCACTTAACCTCGCATGCAAATGAGGCACGCTCATTACCAAATAAAAAGCGGTCCTTTCTGGAATTCTCACCTTTTAACAAATTATTTATGTATTTATTAGAAATGCAATAACTTTTATATTTCACCACTCAGCTTTCTCAGAAATGAAAAAGAAAGACATTTTAGTGTATTCCTAAGAAAATATGGATTGAAGTGCACTGTAAAAAATTAACAGTACAGTAAAAACTGTACTGTCAAATATATTGAAAAAGTTACACTAACATGTTCATTCAAGGATTTAAATCGTAATAATTACAGCTCAGAACTGTCTTTTTTTTTAATGGTTTGTGTTGCATTGATGGTGTTAATTATATAAAAATAAAAAAACCTGTAAATTTTACAGTGAGCTGTGGTTGCCAAAACTTTACTGTCAAATATACAGTTGTTTTTACGGGATTGTGCTGTAAACTAATCATGTTTTTACGGTTTTTACCTGTTTAAATGCACGTATTTTTGTGTGTTTCCTAAAAAAAATTTCCAAAACACATTTAAAATCATGTATTGAATATTAGAGATAATACTTTATGACAAGAAGCCATATTTTCATAAAATTTTCATTCAACCGATAAATGTAAGGACTTTGGTAAATTCCGCAGATCGCATGTTTTTTCCGTAGCATTTATATAGTGTTGTGCTGTTAAATTTACGGCTTTTTTTGGTTTTGGTACAATGATGTTCATGCTCTGTTTGGTGAGTGTTTCTGAAGCAGAGTGGGGTAGAAACTCGTTGTGTGCTTCTGCAATTTTTTTCCATATTTTAGTTCATTGATATAAGCTAAAATAAGGTAAAAGCCGATAAACAAACAGCGTTCTATTCTTTGCCAAGAGGGGAAAATGGTGATTAAGTGACTGATAAATTACTGGAATTCCTTGAAGAATATGATCTATTCAAGGCATAAAAACAAACCAAGCTGGATTTTTTGAGGGTCTTCGTGCTGATGACGATGCTGAAAATGGTAAAAATTCCATGTAGAATCTTAATGTAGCACTGCTCAAGTTTATAGAAACATCGATGGATCCTTCATTAGGTTTTCGAAGCTAGCATGTGTTTAAACCAGGGCTGCTGTCCTCTACTATACCTTTTTTTCTCCCTGATGTGTCTTTCTTCCTCTCCCTTCTTTCTTGTTTCATCCCTTGCCTCTGGTCAGAGAACTGTTGGCAAGGTTTCTTCCACCATTGGCGTTAAAGCTGCCACTCTGGCCATCTTATACGAGACTGATCACAGACCCAACAACCCATTCACCCTTTCACTGGTAAGAACATCCTTCCTGAAGCTTGCGTTGATCTGAGAAAGAACAAGTGTGTAGCCTCGGGATCGTAACCCTGTGTATTCCTCAAATGTTGTGATTTAAGAGAGAGGAGCTCGAGATGAATGTTCTTTGCTGATGTCTACAACACTGTGATCCTTTCTGTAGTAAATAGACTCTTTGTTCACAGACTGAGGCTAGACGATCTGCGGAGTCTGGAGTGGTACTCAGTTTCTTTTTATTCAAGCAGCTACATAACGATAGACTAACTAGATCTTGTGCAGTGGTGTGATGTGAAACTGACCTAAAAATTACATATTGATGCTGTTCCTAATAAAAATGGCCGTTGAGGGAAATACATATTCAACAATTTACTCACTTTTAATGTTTGCCCACAAACAAATGATCAATCCACAAATATGAATTAGCCTAGATTAGCTTAAACTCATTTCTTTAATCCACCAATCACAGCGGCTGTTCTGAGTGAAGTAGGAATGACGTGACCCAACTATTGTTTCATTTTGATTTTAAAAATAATGTGTAGGGTTATAAAAGAACTTTAGAAGAGTTTTGCAAAGTAATTCAAATTAAATTGTGAGTCACCTTTCAGTTTCATTTTACAGACGGCAAATCCATGCCATCTAGAGGTAAGAAGAAGGGATAACCCTAGGAAGTACAATACCTTTGATATGGCTTGTTAAAGTTGCGGCCTAAAAAAGTCCAATGGCACAAATCAATTTCTCAATTTTTGCAGTTAACATTACAAGTTACTACTCTGAATTATATTTGTAATGTGGGAATGTTTTTGTGGCAATTCAGTAAAACCCCACATTTATAATTATATTATAAATGTGGGGTTTTACTGAATTGCCACAAAAACATTGTTTTAGAGGTAATTTATTTGAGGAAATGGTAAAGTAGTAAAATAATTGTGTTTGATTTGGTTTTTACAAGGAAATTATTAATTTTTTAATATTTATTATTTGTTTTTCATTCAAGGTTTACCTTGAAGGTTATACAGTTTATTTTGATTAGTTTTTGTAGTTTGATTATTTGAATTCTTTAGCATGCTTAATATTTTGTTTGTGAACATTTCACTTATCTTTATTTCTGTAGATAAAGATGTGTCTCTCAGTCCTGATTATAGTGATCGGTTTTTATATTTTATTTATAGTATGAATCCTTGTGCACAGGGTTAGGCAATTTTTTTTACCATGGGGCCCAATGAGAAACAGTTCGTGGTTGAGGGCCAGGCCTAAAGATATTCACAAGCTTTACACCATCAATTACCTTTACAGGAAATTGTAGTTGTTTATAAAATGCACCCAATGTTAATATAATATAAATACAAACATAATTAAGGAAAAAAAACAATATGTAAGTATGTGTATTTATTTATATATATATAATTTTACAAGAATGGTATTTTATTCTTAAAATTCATATGAGCGAAATCTTGCTTGAGATAAATATGTGAGGAATAACACGTGTGATCAACACTTGAGTTCACTGTTCGTCATAATAACTGTCCATTCTAAAGCTGTTAATCACTTTTGACAGCTGAGGAAGCATGCCCCAAATCCTCTGAAGATAATCAGGGTTGGTTCTGGTTCGTAGCTGCTTGCTCTTCCACTCACACCTTTCAAAAGATGGTGCTTGTTGCTTTGAGTTTGGAAATGGCATGAGGTGCTTTCACAAATTACACTATGATAAGCTTATGTTATGTGCTGTGCTGTGCAATTTGAAAATGCACTTTTGAAAGTGCCTTTTTATGCCGTATGTGAAACAATTCTATTCTCTGATTGATTTCTGGGTTAGAACAAGGAATAAAACACAAACAGGAAGTTACATCACATCTAGGAAGTAAAGCTTTTACTCACATGAGGAGCCTGTCATCATTTGCTGAGTGCTCTCATTCAGAGGTCCTTCTCTTTACCTTGCCCCCCCCCCCCATCATCTTTGTTCTCGGTGCAGCATGTCTTCTGCTAATAGCATCTCTAATGTTTAAGCTAAACAAAACCACATTTTCTGTTAAAACTTCTTAAACCTTTCTTTCAGAGCCTTGTTTTTTTTTTATTAAAATTCAATAACAATGCGAAGCAAATGCGCTTGTGTGTGAGTATTTTCACAACAAATTTACTTTAAAAACAACTGCTGGTTGACTGATGTTCTCAAGTCGATGCCGTTTCTAAATTTTTACTGTGTATCTTTTTAACTCTGACACCTTTAAACTTATTATTTATTATTTTTAGGTTAAGTCAAATCTTCCCTAAGTATTGCAAAGACTCCCCTGTGCTTTATACTCTCCCAAAGCTTAAAATGTTATGTGCAAATATTTAGTAGACCGTATTTGTAATCAATTCCTTTTAATTTGTTACTTTTTTATAATATAACATTTTAGAAGACAGCACTCAACCAATGAAAAATGTTCTTTCAAGCAGCTCTCAGATCTGGAGTCTCAAAGTCTGCAGTTGAGTGCTAGCTTTTATGCCATGATTTACATAATTGGTTCTGGGAATTTTTGGAAATCCCCGGAAAAAGTCCCTGCTGAGGACAAGAACTCTTGCAAACTCTTGTAGCCCTTTGACAATCCATTTATGGTCAACCGGCATCAGCTGAAGTCATGGACGATGGTTACCTTTCTGTAACATCTTGATTTATAGCTGCACTGGATCTCCATTAAGTTTGTACTCCTCTCTTCATGGGTTTTCCTGTTCAAATCTACAGATATGTGTAATATAATATTGTAGGAGAATTGCAAATATTTGAGGTTATTGAACTGAATCTATTTATAAACATATTATACTGTGAAAAAATTCACAAACATTCAGTGACCCTCCATCATGCTTAGCTGCTTCCTGCAGGCACTTGTTACCATTCCGCTATCTTGACTTCGATGAATATACTGCCTTCAGCTGCAGCCACATTGACCTTGTGACCTTGTTTTCCCATTGACAATTCCTGCATGAAGATTACTTCTGGCCAAACAGTAGTGGAATGTATCTGGTCCCTCTGGTTGGATGGTTGCCTGTTAGCTGTTTGTAATCCTAGCTTACCTTCGTCTGCTTCACAAGTCTGCTTTAAAAATCTCTGTCTGGGTGAGACCTTGTTGATGCAGTTTAACTACCTTGTGTCTTATTGCTATCATTTGTACCTTTAATTAATTAGAGTAATTGTTTGTTTGCGCAGGTCAGTGTGCGCAGGGAATTTGCTGCCGCCCTAGGAGGCAGCGACACTTGTCACTTCTGTCAGAAGCGTGTCTACATCATGGAGAGACTCAGTGCGGAGGGCTTTTTCTTCCACCGGGAGTGTTTCCGCTGCCACATCTGCAGCTGCACACTGAGGCTTGGTGCTCATGCCTTCGACTCACAACAGGGTTTGTGATGCATTGATTTAGATACTTGTAATCAATGTCAGTTGGTTCGAGATCATCTGATGCCGTTTTCTCACAGGTACTTTTTACTGCAAGATGCACTTTTCACAAGGAAAGCTCAGCGGCAGATATCGAAGAGGAGAGGTAACATTCAATAATTTCCATTGAATAATTGTATGTTTAACTCTACTAACACCACTTCAGGGGGATTTTGAGTCTAAAACATATTTTAAGAAAATGATTTGAAATTTTTCAAATATCACAAATGCACTCTGGGAAAGTTTTCTGCGATTTCTTGTTGATGGAAAACGAATACTTTTTTTGCACAGGCCTCTTTCCAGCAGGAATTACCACCAACAGTCAGGAATGCATGACTATTTGGTGTCATGCATTGCAATCATAAAAAGGTTGTTTTAAAGGAAGACAATGAGGCAAGAACAATAAACGAGGGAGAACATGTAAAAACATCTGGTGCTAAACAAAAACTAAAAGTCCATCGATGCCAATGTCGTTATAAATGTTTGACGTGTTCTACTAATGTTTGAATGTTTTATCAAAAACTGTGGAATGCTTGAAACCATCGACAAATTTGAGAAATTCTTGCCTATAACACATACCTGTATAACTCAAACTAACTAATGAGTTATGCTGTTGGTGGTTCAGTTGTATTGCTGTGAAACTCGATCTGATAAAACTGTGCAAAAGAACGTGTTTTAAATAATATGCGATTACAACCCAAGGATTCCTACAAGGATTAATAATCAAATGTTCAGCCCTGTGGTATAGTTGATGGTGCGCTGGACATATAGGCACAATTGTGCAGGGTGAACTCACATTAATTTCTCAACCTGTCCCCTTTCTCTACTCCCTTCTATCCTGTGCAAATACTTCTTTCTATTTAAAGGTCAAACATGTAAAAAAAAATTACATGCATAAAAAAATTTACTGTATTTTCCCGTTTCAGTTTATTTTTTAAAATACAAGAATTATTTCTGCTGTAATGGGAAAATTGTCAGAAGTGGCGTATCTGTTGTCAAATCGTATTTGTTGTCAACCTGAACAGAAAATAGAATCCTCCACATTGTGATGGTGTTGGGTATGGGCAAAGTACTGAAACTAAATCAGTTGCTATCGATTTTATTTATATATATATATATATATATATATATATATATATATATATATATATATATATATATATATATATATATATATATATATATATTTAGAATTTTGTATTGACTAATTTAAAACTTGCGCTACACTTAAATTTATGCTAAAACTAATCACGCAATTGTAAAAGATATTTGTAGTGTACAGCAGTATTCAGGAAATACGAACAATGTTTTTATGTAGGTGGCAGGGTTAACACAAAAAAAACACTGTTTAATTTTGATTTCAAACATAATGGCTCAGGTTTAAAAATGTTTTTTGGTTTTAAACGAACAGAACAAGAGTTACATACAAACGGTATCTTTTGAAGTACAAGACCTGTGATATGGCTTGTGTTTTGGAACTTTTTTTTTCTTTGCCGTAAAAACTACTAAACGTAATTGCATTTTTGTTTTGGTACATTTTAGTTTTTTTTGTTTAATTATAGTGTAATGTAATGAAAAAATATTTAGAAAAAAAAACTGGGGTTGTACTAAAAAAAATGAAGTATTCAAGCATTGCCACAAAAATTGTTATCGGTAATTTATTAGAACAAATTGTAAAGTAGCACAAAATAAAAAGCCCCTTCTAAGAGTTATAAAAGAAAATGATTCAATATTAAAATCTGCTGTCTATAAATAATAAATACAAATTATAGTGGAACCTCGACAAATTAATAGTTAATAAATACAAATTATAGTGGAAAACAACGAACACCCTTTTGGTTTTAATAATGTTAGACTTTTTGCAAAGTGGAGTGAACCTTACTTCAGCCTTGTTCACCACAACTCAGACAGCTTACCATATAAATAATCACATTATCTTTACAAACGAATAAATTTGTAATCGTTCCATCCACAGACGAATGGTAGCAGTGGCTTCAGATCCAGCATTTCTCCTGATTGCTCCTCCAGCGACCGTCTCCATGTTCAGCCCTCAGGTACCCTGACTTCCCTTAATAGGAAAAGTGTGCAGTGGCCCCTGCATGCAGGCCGCTCACTCTTGGCCTGGCCCCGCCGGCTGTCCCGCTGGATGCACCAGGCGGCCCGTGCCACAGGCCAGCACTTTAGAGAGCGCCAGCAGGACTATGTGTTCCTCTATGAGTTGCTGAGTCTGGGGCTGCCCTTTATATATGTCCTGCATGAGGTCACAGGCCAAATACATCAAGAGAATCCTGGTGGATCACTCCAGGAGTACAGACCGGTGTAAACAACCTCTCTGTGCTGCTAGACTGACAAACAAGGGTTTTTAAACTCTGTAGACCTGATCTGTCCATTGCTATGCTATGTGTCTGGAACGCTCACGATTGAAAAATCTAATCTTGAAATATTACTTTTAATACACTTTGTCTGGACCAAATTTAAAATTGCTGCTTTCGAGTAGCAGCACCTTCATGGTCTCACATGGTTTAAGAGCCCAAATCTGGTTTAGAAGACCCAAAGCTGAAAAACTACAAGCACTTAATGCTGACTTTAACCTGGCTGCCTGAGATTGTGTTTAACATGATGTGCAACGAAAATGCCAAACAGTATTACATGAAATATGCAAGGATTAAATTTTTTAGTTTTCCATGTTTTTGGGTAAAGTTGCAAGTCGTTTCAAAAACCAAATGTATTCTTATTCTCCAATACTTTACTGAGGTTAAAGTGTAGGAAGTGGATCAATTTCGATATGCTTCTGCTTAGATGTTTAGTTTAATACTCCATGTGGTGTGTGTGATGTAAAGCTTTACAATGTTTCTTTTTGTTTGTGTATTGTTCAAATTATAACTCTCTCGCAAAAATGTGATTTTTAAAAATAATTTTTCTGTCCCTTCATATTTCACCCTTTTCATCCTTCTCCTGCATCATTCATAGTCTGTTTCAAGTTTCCAATGCTCCAACCTCTGATTGGCTGAACCGTGATTGCAGGGTCGTGGTTGGCCTGCTTGGGTCAGGTGATCAAACACTTCACTCTGGCTTCCTGCATTTTTCTTAAAGGAATAGATCTCAAAGTTGTTTAAATAAATATGTGCTAAGTCTCTTTGAGAGCATTTCATTGTGTGGGTTAAGAAAACACTATAAAAGTAAAAAAAAATCGATTTAAAAAAAAAAAACCTGTTTTAATGAATACTTTATATTTGGGTATTTTTTGGCCTGTAGAGCCAAGGAGAATATACTATAGTTGTATAATAATCTTTAATTTGATGAAAACCTCAAAAGTTCCAATTCACTAAAGTTATTTATACACAGAATATTTATTTCGCAATCTCGGGTATGGAGAAAGCATTTTTGCACAGCTTCGCATAGACCTAATGTTAATGTTTAATATTTCTTCTTTTGGCTTTCTATGCTTGTATGCTTTGTGTAAAACAAAAGAATAAAAAGAATAAAACCAAAAGAAAAGTTGTGATTAGTTGTGAACTATACGCTTCTTCCGGTGTAAAATTCAATGATCAGCTTTTCTGCTATCCTTATTTCTATTCAGTTCGATCACAATTTCTTGGCTGTTAAATTTCAAAGCATCTTTTTATAATATCTCCTGACTAATCTAGCGCATAATTAGCAAGCTGTGACATAATGATGGGAGGGTATTTTATGACTTGTTTTAGTGCATAATGAAATTATAGAACAGTCGAGTTTTAAACAGGAAATTATTTTGGTTTGATTGCAAATGCTACCGGTCCAATTAGATTCAGTTATCTATGCTAAGCTATGCTAATAGTGCTGGTTCTAAACCTGGATATCAGTTACATGGTGGAAAATAGCATCTGACTCCTGTTTACTCAACACCAGTGGTTTAACCTCTTAAGCCCGAGAGTACCAGGTAAAGTGGACTTGCCCCCTTTTGCGTTACATTTTCGCTCATAGCTCACTAACCCTGAAAATAACCCACACATATTAAATACTGTTGTGCTCAGCGGAAACTCCTCTAAAAACGTATCTAATTCAATTTCATATCCGTTAACCACAGCTCGAACGCCATGCAAATAAACAACAACATGTCCGGAGTATAATTCATGACCACGTTTTTGTTTATGTGCGATATGTATCCACAATATAAACGGAAACACCAAAACCATGGCATCAAATGAAAGCTAACAACCAGCTGAATCCAGCGATATGCAACTCATTTACATTGCATGAAGTATTTCAGAGCAGGGAGCGAAAGTTCCCCGAAAAAACGCCAGCAAAACCAAGCAAGCATGTAAATCTTGTCTTACCTTTGCCGTTTTTTCAACAAAAAGTTATTTCCATAGCGATAAAAGTCAGTTTGTTGTTATATCCCGTCGATAGCTTCGCGGAAACTCCATTTTGGCTCTTTTCTGCCAAAATGCCAACATGGATTACGCCTGAACTTTGTTCAATCAAAACCTGTACAGAATATTAGTTTCTTGTAGTATGGACACCAAACTTGCTACAGATGTCCTTGACATGTAGTGGTTACAATTGATTGTGTTTATTTGCTTCGTTATAAGTAAAATAAGGAGATATTGGAGGAAACGTTGGGTTTTTTTTAGGCGGAGTTCATTTTTTGGCCATTCCAACATCAATTACTCTTACCCAGTGTTCTTGACTGTCAAATTAACTCATCCACACCACTCCCCAAGAACCTATCTTCATTTTGATACCAAGATTTGCAGTTTAGACCTTGTAAAAGCTGAGAAATGCCTTAAAAAGTGAATGTATAGGCCTCAAGGGCTTAAGAGGTTAAATTGGGTGTTTGAAACCAATAAGAATGCTCCATATCCAGCGTGAAACAGCAAAGCTCTTTGAATGTTTAATTTAAATGCGGATTTAATAGCAAATTTGTTGCTGGGAAAAGATTGTTCGAACAGAGCTTATAGTTGTTCTCAAATCTAAGTAAAAGTATAAGATGGAGGCGTCAGGAGTGAAATATCTACAAACAACTTTGAGAAACTTTCCATCCTCTCTTTCTCAAATGTCAAGCTCTCTTTTTGTGATTGCAGCATGGGTCTAATGTATGTACACGTCCTGTTCCAAAATGCATTTGATGCTCACATGCTAACACGAGTGCACGCATATGCTTGGCTTTCCCAGCATGCATCTTCCAACACATCCTGTAGAGTGACCTCACTTCCTGTGTGCTCTCTTGCAGAGGCTGCTTGCAGTCCCATGTAAGAGCACTTCCTTGTTCCTTTCCCTAGAAACACCCAAGGGAGTCTTGCCAGGAACTAGTTTTGCACAGTCCTTTGAGGATAAGCGTTTCTCTCTATTTTTGTACATTTGAGTTCAGTTTCGATGAACTTATGCACTGTTGGTCCTAATTTATAAAACCCATGTGTACACTTAAAATAAATCCATTTTTAAATCTTAAAATTTGCTTCTGCCTTTTTCTTTCTTGCTGATTCACTTGTAACTCCCAGCTTCCCGTTGAAATGTGAAGTCCTGATCAAAAGTCACATATATCCCGAGCACAAAACATAACCCTTTCACTTTTCAAACTTTTAACACCACATTGGATCCTGAAGCAACGGATAAATTTGGAGACATACATCAGACCCATTTCAAATCTTGAGTTTTGCTCTCTTTGGTTCTTTTGGGTCTTTTCTTTCTCTGCTTTTGTTGGCTACTGACTGTTTTCTCATCACCTCGTGCTCAATGTTTAGGTTTAAGTTTTTTAGGGCAAAAGATGTTTAAATTTGCATTTAAAACCAAGTACGGTATGTGGTCAAACAGTGAGCAGAGACAGTACTGAACAGATTGCAAAGGGATTGCATTACGAGGTAAATTCCTAAAGATACAAGCTCCTCATTTTCCACAGATATAATAAATGTATATTCCACAGATTTACATTTTTCTCAAATATACTAAAGCTCAGTAGAAATTTTAAATGGTGTATGATGTACAGTTGTGTTCATAAGTTTACACAGCATGGCAAATGTTGTGATTTCTTTACCTTTTTTTGTCAGAAAAACACAAAAGCATTTTCCACTCACGTTAAGTGTCAAACATTTTTTTTTTACTCTTTTTGAATCAGAAAGTTTTCCAAATGACCCTCATTAAATGTTTACATACATTTGATTGATTGGTTAAGGTCACCATCCTCACCCATAACCTGTTTGCTTGTAATCAATGTTTATGCATAAAGGGTTAAGCATTTCTCCTGATAGACCCTTGCCTCTTTCATCCAGTGATGTGCTGGCATTTCTGAATTCCAAGTGATGGGTTAAACAAAAGAGCAGCCAACAGATCTTTTGGAAAATGTAAAGAAATGTAAAAAGATATCCAAGGAACTACAAAATGGCTAGCAGTGTTTATCTGCCACAACTGCCAGAAAAAAATGTAAGGGATGTAAAGAAAAACCCACAAAGGACTGAAAACAATGTGGCATGGCTGTTCTAAGGAACACAGTAAAGAGACACTTGAAGAAACATGTGTTGCATGATCGAGTTGCCAGAAGAAAGCCATCACTACACAAATGCCACTTACAATACACCAGTAATATATATAAATATGTATAACGCTACATTTAGAGATGTCAACATGAACAGAACACCATCCCTGCTGGGAAATATGGAGGTGGCTCACTGATGTTTTGGGGATGTGTGAGCTCCAAAGGCACAGGAAACTGATTGGAAGATGAATGCAACATGTTCTCAAAAGATACTGGAGGGAAAAATGCATCATCAGCTCGGAAGCTGCATGTGGGATGTTATTGGACATTCCAACACGACATCGATCCAAAACACAAGGACAAGTCCACTTGTGACCAATTCCACCAGAACAAAATGAAGGTTCTGAAGTGACCATCTCAGTCTCCTGACCTCATTATCATTGAAACACTCCAACGTGCAGCTAATGCAAGAATTTACACAAGTTTACAAAAGTTGGAGGCTGTTTGCCAACAGAGAAGATAAAGAACCTCATCGACAACTACATCAAGAGACTTCAGGCTGTCATTGATGTTGGGGGGGGGGGGGGGTTTACAAAATGTTAAGAGCTGGGGTGTGTAAACTTTTGATCACGGTCATATGGAAAGTTTCTGTTGTCATCATGATTATAAAAGAGTAAACACAGTTTGACAATAAATGGCTTTACCAACCACTTTTTGAAAAATGGCTTAGAAATACAAAAAAATTGCCAAAATTCACAGTTCCAATGGAAAAAAAACATATAAACTGTCTTTGTTTTATTCATAGGTATAATTCCATGGCAACAACTTATAAACTGCTTGTTGTTCTTGGCTAATTATTAAAATTGTGCATTTTTCATTGGATTAGGAAGTCATGGATATTCAAACTGTTGTCTCATTAGAGAGAGGCTTGTTGTTAGCTGAGTAAGAAGCTCCGCCCACTTCTGAAACTTGAGTGAAGAATGTAATAACCAGAAAAAGTTGCATTTTTAAGTTAAAATCAACATTTGTATAAAGTTAGACATCCTCAAACAGTACAAAGTACCAAAGAATTGGTACTTCGTGGCCAATCAAACAGGTCACTTCTTCTGAGCCTGCCCTCCTTCAAGATGTTTAATTTGAGAACAGGACTTGAATTATGTAGTCATTTTCCTGTCTTTAAATCCAGAACTTAAGAACTTCCTGTCTGTATTTCTGTGATGTTGGGGTTTTTCCAGTAATTTGCTCAACCAAATGGTCTAAATCAACCTGGGCTAATTGGTTGTACACCAAGTGACTAGAAAAAACGACTATCTTTGTGTTTATTTGATTCCAATTCAAGACCCTACAACGACAACCTTTTCTGGTGGCGTGCCTTCTTTGATGAAATAAATGTGCCTTGGGGTTGAAAACACTGGTATAGACATCGAAACCTTGAGCGTGTGCTGTCTATGTACTGTATATGCATGGTCCAGCAGGAGCCGAATGCGGATCAGCCCTGGTTTCAAGAAAGCCTGTTACCACTGCGGACCGAGCAGAGGTCCCAAAGCTCTCAGACTCCACGGAGCTCATACTCATCAGGTCGGTTCAGCAGATTAAAAAAAATCCCATTTTTAATTTGAAAAGTGTCGTCATCTGTAAGGGTAGACTGGGCGGGCCCTTCCCCAAATGAACTTATTTCTTCCTCTTGTTTAAATAATGTCTGATGCTCTTACTTTGCATTTAGCAGACTCTTTCATCCAAATCCACTTATACAATTGATCAGTTCTTGCTTTTTTTCTGGGGATTAAACACATGATTTTGGGATTATTTGCACCAAGCTCTACTGACTGCGCCACACTTTGTCTAAAAAGGGTTTCCAATCAATGCAAACCCCATAACTGTAGTGAAACCCCATAACTGTAGTGCTGTAAAAAAACTAGTAATAAATGCTAAAAATAAATGTAACATATTTTATATATATATATATATATATATATATATATATATATATATATATATATATATATATATATATATATATATATATATATATATATGTAGATATAGATAGACAAGAAAAAGGAATAACCCCCACCCCCCAGAAGCTCCTTTGTCTCTCTCTCTTTCCTCGATGCAGTATTGTGTTTAGCTGATAGCATCTCTAATGTTTTAAGCTAAATAAAGCTGCCTTTTCTGTTAAATCTTCTTAAACCTTACTTCCAGAGTTTTTGTAATGGGTTTATGAATTAATATTCAAAACACTTTATACCCATCATACTTTGTGAAGTATCCTTTCTTTAATAAATGTGTTTTATTTGTATGTTATATAGTGAAGTACAAGACTCAGCGGTAGAACGTGCCCAAGCAGATTCTGAGTCTGTGTGCCCACATTCTCCACAGCAGAAAGGTCCGTATCATTAATGCGATCAATAATAGATATTAAAGCCCATCAAAACGACCATCTTGTTTCAGAATGTCTAAAATGTTCACTTATGATAAGTTGGTGAAAAGGCTGGAGTTGTAAAATGTGTCTGTGAAATGCAGTGGATTCTAGATGTCTGTGTTCAGGCTTGTCTTTACTGGCTGAAAATGAAACTCAGAAACTCAATTGAGAGGATTGACCGTGGCGCTCTCTGTTTTGACGTGCTTTTAACTGCTTCAAAACCAGTTACAGTTTGTTTCTTTGAGTGAAATATGGAAGTAGGTTTAGTCTTCAATGTCCGACATATTTCTTAAATACTTTTTGGGCTATATCGACATTTCAACGAATAGTAGTTGTATCTACTGTTCTTATTTTCTGTGAGATGTTTATTTTTCCATGCTTCAAAACCATAGACTGTAAATAAACTAGATGGCTAATGTTTGCACACAAACTTTGATGTTGGCTTGTAAACATACTTTTTAAAAGCCATTGTCAATTTGAGTAAAAATAACTGACCTCATGAATTTCGTAAGCTGAGATAGAGATATGCCAAGTTGGTTGTTATGTAGGGGTCGGTGACTTAATATAATGTTCCATATGTCCCTTTGAGTGAAATAAACCAACCCCCATGTTTCTATGATTTTCTAAAGCTGAGATAGAGATATCCCAAATTGGTTGCCATGGTAAACAACCTGGTTGCTATGGAGGTGTCAGTTACATAATATAATATTACCTTTGTCACTATATGAACGAACACCAATGTTTATCATTTACCAAGGCTGAGATAGTTTATCCAAAAATAAATGGTTGCTAGGGTAAATAGTTTGGTCACTAGGCAGCTGTGTAGCAAAATGTATGTTACTATGATAACAAAGGATTTTTGACTCCCAGTGAGCAGGATCAGACGCCACTGTGGGCGGAAACACATCTGGCTTTCTCAGGGTCTCCCTTTCCCCTGCCCAGATCTTCTTTTGTTTTCAATTCATTGTGTGTTTTAGTTAAATAAATCCTCGTTTTCTGTTAAACCAGTCTGTTGTAATGGGTTATGAATTAATGTTCAACAACACAATCAAAAAACAACTTAATAGAAGAGAAATAACTTCTTAAAGATTGGTTCACGTGCTATTGACATTTTTTTTTTCTTTTACTACAGTGGCAATAGAGGTTGGTCAGACAGACAATTATCTTGCTAAAAATGCTCTAATGATATTTTCTTTCTCATCAGTGAAACACTCCACTGCCAAAGGAGAAATAACCTCCAAAAACAACCTTTGGAAGAAGAAAATTCGATCCAGTAAGTAGACATTAATATAAACTAGCAACCTGAAACATTCCATGCGGTAGAAGACTGTGCTTCCGCTACATTTCACAAAGAAATGTAGTGTATAAAGGCTTTAAAGGGGAAAACAAATGCCAATTTTGGAAGAAAAGTATATTGTAGCCTGGTCCTTTACATGATGTTGAGCTACTGCTGACCCCGCCCACTCTCTGGCATCATCAAAGTTGTTAACCAATGACGGTTATGTTCATCTCTACACCCAATAGCATCACAACTTTAATGCTCAGCAGACATAACACATTGCGCTTGGGGTGGCGTTTGCTATGTGGACACGTTGTGGGTGGGATCCTAAGATTTGTGATGTCACAAACACAGAAATCTCAGAATGGATCATTTTATAATAAAATAAATATTTTTTTATGTGCAATGAATTTTCTGTTTCACTAACTGGTTGACGGTATGAGAGTCGTTATTGACTCAAGGTTGATCATGGGATCAGTGTATGTTGCTAGAATTGAGCAGGACCAGTGTGCGAATCACCCTGGTGTTGTGAGAAGCAGCACGTGTGCTAATCCTCAGTACACTCTGGATTTAGATCAAGCTTCCTGCTTTTTCTATTTCTGAAGGCTAATTCAGCTTTTTAAAACACTAGACTTGAGCACACGTGCTTCACCATTAGCTTTTATTATTGAGCTCAGGGATATTACTCTCACGGCTGTTTATATTCCGTATAAAAAAAAAAAAATCAATCACCGACGTAATCCTCATCAGTTCCGTCACTAGAGGGCGCTGCTGGTCTGTTGCACACTCTTTGCTTTGAGATGCATGGCATTTAGAACTTGAGTGATTTGTATTAAGCTTTTGATAGATTGATTAGTATCTCTTTGAGAGGAAAATATGTGATTTGTTGACTTGAATTAGTTTTCTTTTAAGGCATCTGCACGCAGAGATCTAGTTAGCAGCTATTACCAACTATGGGATGTGGAGGACCAATAATGACAAGCATAAATAAATAAATCTATAAATACACTTAAGAATGTGAAATAAATGCATCATTAAATTATACACACGGGAACAAAAGAGAAAATAAACGAATACAGAGGTTTGTAGAAACACAATATTTGTCAATAAATGTTTATTTACAATTGTAATATGGATTTTCTCTTGTTTTATTGTTTTATGTATCTATTCATTCTTTTGTTGGTTTATTTATGCAATTTTATACTTTTTGTTGATTTGTGAATTATTATTTTGGAGGCCCATTTTGAGACTTTTATAAGTTTTGGAGCTATTGCAGTTATTCGTATTCACCATTTGTCATTATGCTCATTAGTGAACTTTCAAAAATAATCTGCTTTTTATCAAGTCATTGATACGTTCTTAGTTTCAATAAAATATATGTTGAAATGTAATATCAGCTTGAAAAAGATACATATGACTGTAAGCAGTGATTCAAGGCCATGCAGCCATGGAAAAAGAGCAACAAAGGCAAAAAGGGAATCAGAATATTTGTCTGGAAGATGATCTGGAATAAATTTCAAGAAAACTGGTTAAATGGTGTAGAAGGAGATTGGAAAAATAAAATATATTTAATAAATAAAGATGGCAGACACAAAGATCAGTTGATTATGGAAAATTGGTATCTATGTTTTCATCATGATCAGAACCTAATTTAGGCTAAAGCTTGTAAAAGTTATTAGCAATTTTTTAAGTTTCATTATATCTTTTGGCCACAAGGTGTCACTGTTCCTTCCCCTCATGCTGCCATATGTGCGTGGCAAGTTTTGTATAGATACATTGATGCTTTTGCAAAAAAAAAAAATGGCATCTTTGACAAAAATGGACAACATTAGAAAAATTGGACAAGCTCCGGCCCGGAATCTTCTTCGGACCAATTTTATGATTTTAGGGCAAACTGATATGAAGCCACAAGCCTAAAACAAATATCTCCTGACCTTTAGGGGATAACATGCTGAAACTGTACAGGGACCCTCAGATCATGGTTCTTATACACCAAGTTTTGTGTTGATACAATAAAGCGATGCATGTGTATTGCTTGAGGACCATGCTGATTAGCCTTTTGTTTTGACTGTTGGCTTTTTATTCAAATCTGTTTGACGAATCAAAATTCTGTTAATTATTCTGGTCAGTATGGTCAGCCTATGATCTGGAACCAATTCATGGAAATGGGGGTTTGTTTGTCAAACATGATGATAAATTAAACAATTAATGACATTGCTGACTGCTCCCTAGCAACCAAACTGTTTACTCTAGCAACCAAATTTTGTGAACTAAATCTATTTTTGATAAATGGTAGACATGGGGGATCGGTTTATGTAACTTAAATTGACAAAGGAACCAATACATTGTCACTAACCCTTCCATAGCAACCAGAATGTTCACCCTAGCAACCAACTTGGCATACACTATCTCAGCGAAGGATTAATGTAGAGACATGGGCATTTGTTTATATCGCTCATATAGAAACTTTGCATAGTGTCACTGATGCCAATTATAGCAACCAAAGAATTTACCTTGACAACCAATATATGTTGATTTTAAAATACATTTACGAGCCAACACCAAAGTTTGTACACAAACTTTAACCATATAGTTCACTTTTTGATATTTGAAGTTTATTCAATCTCAGATGACTAATCAGAACATAATTTCCTCTCAGCCCTGCCCCTAGTCCTGATGAAGTTTCACCGTGGTAAAGCAGAGGATAAAACCGATGCCCTCACTGAAGAAGGCGACTCTGACTTCGAGGAGATTAATCAATCAGTAAAGACTCCCTTTTCTCTTTGCTCTGGTTCACCCAAAAGTTCACTTTTAGATTAGTACATCACTAAAAATAGTTATAATTTTCTTTTATTCCATAACCTGTATTTTCCTTGTACAGCTCTCTCCAAAAAGCCCTCCACCACCAATCCCTCCATGTGAAGAGACGTTATTGCAAAACGAGACCCTAGCACTACCCACCGAGATCCCAAAAATCCCTCTATACCGCCCACACATCCTTCCAGATCTCCCCAAAGCCAGCACTTCCTCTCCAGATCCTGCCACCATAGCTAGTACCTCAGAGCCAAACGCCCTCAGCCCAAAGAAGAAGCTCACACTGTCTTCGTCCGAGAAGGAGGAGCTCCTCACTTGGGATTTAACTCTTCCTGGAAGCTCCTCGAGTTCTCAAGCAAAAGAACAGGCAAGAAGCTTGCAGCCTCCTCAAGACGACCAACCAGAACCAGAAACTCCAATAAATCCTCAAGACGAGTCCCCTCATGCCCCCTTTGGCTTCCAGCAGTGGGCTAGCAGTTTCCGGAAGTCCCTCTCCAGAGGGAACAATCCTGTGGTCATCAAGAGGAAGGCTAGGCCCCTCTCTGAGGGCTCTTTCAGCCTCAGCAAGTTATTCAACAGCACCAGTAGCCTTCATTGCGATCGGGATGAGGAACACACTGCCACCAGCCATGATGAAGTTGAGAGCAGAAACAGGACAGGAAGTGACATCACTGCTTTATTGGAAAAGGTGGCTCTCGGTTCCAGGCCAAGCAGAGGCAGTAAAGATGATATGGCCTCGATACCGGCCAGAAAACTGAACTTCTTCTCCTCCCTGAGAGTCAAGAGACGTGAAGAACATCAGAGCGGAGGAGAGAACCAGAAGGACATCCTGAGCATCCTCTCCAGGTTTAGAAGCAAAGGTAGGGGTCACTCACTTTCGAAAGCAGTAGGGAAAGTAAGGGTCTATCAAATAGTCTTTATCTCTACACCGAAATGAGTGTAAGAATCAATTTAATCCAATCATATACTTTGTATCCACAGAATTTGGATCAGAAATGGATCAGCAGCATCAGAAGCAGCAGCAGCAGCAGCATGAGTCCAGCTGCTCCAGTGAGGAAGAACAGGAATCAGACACGGCACAGGTGAACCTCTCACAGTCTGGAAACTCCTTCACATAAAAACAAAGCACCCGTCGGAACGATCATCCTTTGTTTGCTCTTTAGACCATCAGTGGAACCTCACAGAAGAAGCAAGAGAAAATGAGCATTCGTCAAACCAAGAGAGATGAGCTGAAAAGACTTCACAGGGCACAGGTATCGACCTAATGTTCCGTTCCAGCTGTTTCCTGACGAGAATTGGGACTCCCCTATGAAGCCCGGTTATCAAAAGTGTAGTTATGGAGCAAAACTCTTAGCTTGTTTGGAAACCGTTGAAGTGTTCTAAGTAACAACTATGTGTTGTCCGATCAGGTGATCCAAAGACAGCTGGAGGAAGTAGAAGAGAAACAGCGGGCACTGGAAGAGAGAGGGGTGATTCTGGAGAAGATCCTCCGACATGAAAATGGTAGGACTTTTACATTCTGTACATCTCTCAAGAAACCTGGTCTTCATTATCAGGGAGACTGTACTTACATTCCTAGACTGCACACACTCTCTCCCAGAGGCTGGTTGAATAAATTTAAAGTGGTGTTGGAACACGTATGACTTTTATTTCAGGTGTTGACCGCTCAGGGAATGAAGTGCACTTGACAGTTGGTCTAAACTGTGATTTCCATTCGTTTTGATGGTGCAGACTCAGAATTTGTCATGTTTTAGGATCATAATTTGAACTTCAACTTTAATAACTACACTATTGATCCATCTGGCACATGCAGAAGAACAACCTGCAATATATTGCTTTTTTTTAAGGCAAATTAAAGCTGCAAATAAAAGACATTTGCATGGTAAGTGGCAATTTAGAGTCAAAATGACTGCAGAGTTAATGGCTTTTCTAAATGGGTAGAGAATGGGAAAGGTGCCTCAGAAATGAGCTGAAAATGTGATGTTTCATTATTTTGCTATTTCTACAGTACATGGGGATTATTACTGCCAGTATGTTGTTCCAGTAAAAAAAATCACAGCAGCCTTTTAGTTTACAGCATAATGAATTTGGAGTTATGTTTTGAAAGCTCTAATTATGAGCACTGAAGATAGAGCGGTTGTTGTTTTTTTTGCAGAAAAACATTTTCATTGCAGAAATTCTATTTTTAATGCAGTACAAAGTAAATGAAATCCATTTGGTGCCTTCAATGGTATTAATGCCCCTAAAGCAACCTACAGAGTCAACTGCGCCACTACTGTTGACCACAGCTTGAAATACTGTACAAAAAGCTGTTTTATTTTGCACCAGAAGATGGCTGTAGACTTAGAAGTCTGAACTCGTCAACTGACACTTGACCTCTCCAATTAAATTCTAAAATGATGACCATTTAAAAAAAAAAAAAACTACCACATACAGGACAAGTAAAAACTAAGTTGAAGCGGAAATTGATATCAACAGGCACAAACAGATGAGGCATACTATCTGTGACAAAAAACTGTAGCAGTAGTAAATTGTCTTATCGGTTGACTTTATTCATTTTTTTCATGTCAACATAAAATATCAAGCATTTAATAGTGAGTAAATCATGTTTGCTTGTCACTCAAAATTAGGTCTTTTAGAATAAGTTATGTTTCACACAATGTGAAAAATGAATGCCATTAAGCCCATTTTCATCTCATCATATCTTGGTTTCTCTGCAAAAAAATGACTGTTTTAATGAATATTTTATTCTTTATTTAGCTTACAGTTTTTACCATTTAAAAGGCAACATCCCTTTTAACTTAGTTCAAAATGATCAGAGTTTACATATTGATGCATCATTTTTTCTTATTTAAAACTCAAATCTTTTAGAATTGTTTTATATTTTGCATATTTAGAATAGTGGCTGTTGTTTTAAATGTTTTTAATTATTACTGTGCAACGAGACACCATTCCCTTTTTCACTGTGTTGATAATGAGGTCATGTGACCCAAATCATTTGTGGTATCTATTGAATGGCTAAGTTGTTTTTATCCTGAACCCATTGCTTCCTAAACGCTGTGTGTTGGAAAGAAAGGGTATTCGTTGACGAGCGTGATTTAACATTTAAGGCTTTTTTCCAATCGTTCAGCTAGTCTCTTCCACAGGGTGCAGACTGTAGACGAAGACACTTTTGAGAGGGGACTTGGAAGGTTTCAGTGTGTGTTCTTCAATTTCATTGAGTTCTATTAATAACAGATAAGGGGCAATTCTCTGTGACTTTGACTCATCTGCATCCATTGTTTGTGTCTGTGCAGATAATTGTATTAAGATGAGTGGCTGTACGATGGGCGTTTTTTGGAGTTGAATAGGTTCTTTGTGAAACATTTGCAGTGTCCAAATACATGGACACTATATCAGATAACAGACAATGCTTGAACACAGTTAGTGTGGGACACTCGAGCATTATATAAGACTGGGACAATATGCTGAATAACCGGAGCTTGTCTTTTATTTTGCTCAAAACAATTTATGTGGTTGTGACCTTTGATTTTGTGCAATTTTATTTGTTATTTTTATATACATGCAACAAAATGTACTAGATATATTGCACATATTAATTGAAGGAAACATAAATTTTATAAAAAGCCATTGCAAATAGCTGGAAGTCTGTCATTGTTAAAGGTTAATGTCATTGTGCCACAACATAATTGTGATTAACTATTAGCTAAAGTGTGTAGTTAGTTTTGGCATTAATTGATCATATACTTTGATCAAACAACACACCTTTAACTATTATCAATTTTCCAAATTAGTAAGCATCAAACCAAGATAGTCCCACTCACTATTTTGTTAATACTGTTTGCTTACTCTTCACTTTCATTGTAACATTGTAAAACCAAGACGTTTGTTGCATTTGTGAATAGTAATCGACCGATATTGATTTTTTATTACCGATACCGATACCAATTATTTGCATGTTTATGTGCCCGATAACCGATATTCATAACTGATATTTATTTACTATTATACTTCTGTTTTTGACACAATGATTACAACACCACTGAACTGAACAAACCGTTTTATTTATTACAATCACTCCCTCCTTGCATACAAATCAAAACTCTTATACAACAATAAATAGAGGGGTCTGAAAGTGCACTGTTACTAAAGTTTTATTTTATTTTTTTTTTTTCAAAAATAAAACCTTCAATGAGGTAAAAAGCAGTCTTTCATGTTAAATTTAATATTCATATTACAACAATAAAAATATTTTATGAAAAGCATGAGCAGCAACACTAACATTTCCAATAAGCAAAATAAATATAGAATGTCTCTTCAAGCACAGGAGTCATATCAACTTTGCAGAAATGTAACTTCATTTTAAACTACAGTTTTATTAGGTTTATAAAGCTGTTTATAGGCTAAATAGTGAAGAATAATTTGCTGGATAATGTTAATTTACTGAGTAATATTCTGAAATATTGAAATATAACAAACAAAACATCGTTTTTATTGCATTTCTGATATATCACAATTACGTTTTTGAAAAAAAAAAAACGTTTTTGTCGTTCTAGATTATGAAATGCGTGCTGACAAAGCGCATTCAATTTCTTAGTTATATTTATTTAGAATATGTTTATTAGCGGAATGATGGTTATATAAATGTTAAGCATATTTGCTTGGTTATATAAATGAGGAGCATATAGACGCGCATTAGTGGCTGTATTTAATTCAGGCTAGTTACCGGTACGTCTTTATTGGGACAGGACATGACGGTTTATTTTAGCATTCGTGACTCCGACTTCACGAGACGAATGAGGAGCAGTTACATATAGACAACAGAGAGAGAATTAAATTCAGCGCTTTTATTTACAACATGTGCTTATTCATGGCTGTATATTATTTAATCCAGACAGTTACGTCTTTATTGTGACAGGATTTGACGGATTATTTTGCGTGACTCTGTGAGTTCGTCTTTATTTCTTAGAGCCAAGCTGCATAAATTACATATCAGTCATTTATGTAACACATCTAATTTGTGCATTAATAGCTGTTATGTTAAATAAAGTTTACTAAATATAGCAAAGTTACGTCTTTATTGTGACAGGATTTGACGGATTATTTTGCGTGACTCTGTGAGTTCGTCTTTATTTCTTAGAGCCAAGCTGCATAAATTACATATCAGTCATTTATGTAACACATCTAATTTGTGCATAAATAGCACAAATGTTAAATAAAGTTTACTAAATATAGCAAAGCAAGTAAGTATACTTTACCTGTGCACGCAGTTGTTGTTCCCCTCAGACGCCGTGCTGCAATGGCGATCATGCGCGTAATTCTCAAAACGCCCACAAGATGGCGCCGTTTATCGGGGAACCCGATATTACAAAACCGATAACCGATTATGGTAAAATGCTTAAATATCGGGAAAAATATCGGTAAAACGATATATCGGTCGATCTCTATTTGTGAAAGAATGGGTCCCTCTCAGGAGCTCAGTGAACAGTGGTCATTTAACAAAATACAAGTAAATGAGAAAAACACCAACTCAACCACACAGAGGTGGCCACATAAAAGTATTCAAAGGAGCAAATTCTGAGCCACATTGTGTGTAGAAGTCACTATCTAATCCTACATACCTCCAAACATCATATAGTCCTCAGATTAGCTGATGAACAGTGTATATAGAACTTTGTGGAATGGGTTTCATCAAACAAGTGGCCATTCATCAACCAAGTGCAATGGTGGTTGGGTAAGTGAGGATAATGGAAGAAAACGTAAGGGCAAAAAGTTTGTAAGGGTAGAGCAAGGGGAAGAAAGATTAAATGAGGGAAGGGTGGAAGAAAGGAAAGGCAGAGAAACAAAAATGGAGAAAGGGTAAGGGAAGGATGGGGAAGGTCAAGGAAGAAGTGTAGGGTAAGGGAAAGGAGGACTAAATGAAGGGTTAGGGGAGAAAGGGTAGGTTAATGGAAGGGATGAAGAAAGGTTGAGGGGGAAAAAAACTCAATGGGAGGTAAGGAATTAAGAAAAGTTAAATGAAATATGGAATGGTAGGGTAAGACAAGGAAAGTTGGAAAGAGGAACCAAGGTCAAAGGAATGAACATTAAGGGAAAGCTGGAAAGAGCAAGGAAGGGCAAAGGGAGGAAGTGCAGAAGGGCAAAGAGTAAAGGTAAGAATGGTAGGGGAAGGAAGGGAGAAGGGAATGGTAGGGTAAGAAGGACGAAAAGGGTAAGGAAGGGTAAGGTAACAAAAGGTAGAGTAATTTGAGGAATGTTTGGGTAAGGGTAATCAAAGAAACGATACGACAAATTAGAATGGAAGGGAATGAAGGTTGAAGGAAAGTGGTAAAGAAGAAAGGAAGTGTAAGGGAAAGAAAGTAGGAAGAAAAGGAGGAAGTTAAAAAGGGTGGTGGATTGAAGGTTGGCAGTAACGGTAGGGGAAGGGTTAGGTGAGAAAGGGTAGGGTAATTTAAGGAATAAAAGGGTAAAGGTAGTTGAATAAACGGCAATTGATAAAAAATGGAAGAACGGGAAAGAAGGTTAGATAAAAGAGGAAAGAGAGGGCAAGTGAAACAAGGGAGAGAAAGGGAAAAAAGTGGTCAGATGAGGTTATTTCAAATGATAAACCCATAAAACGAATGGTCCAGGCTCTGCCTAGCAGGACGTCCTTTTAGGAATCATAGGCCGAAGCCAAAAAATATTGCCCCATTCTTGGTCACTTTGGCCAATTTTGGGCTCATGGATTAAAAGAGTAAAATAACTACATTTTACTGTTGTAATCCATTTTATAAGCTTGACTTAGTTTTGACTGTAAAACAAGAACACTTTTAGACCAGGACCGAATCACATCGTGATGCCCTCAAGTCGGACCCTCCCCATATTTCAATGAATCCATTGTTATGCTTCCTTCTGACGCCAGGTGATGACTCCACAGACGAAGCAGAATCACTGCAAACCTGGTTCAAACTGGTCTTGGAGAAGAATAAACTGTCCCGCTATGAGTCTGAGCTCATGATCTTGTGGGTACTACGGTAGAGTTTATACAGGGTTTCGTCATGCTGCAGGGCTTACGGTCTTTGCTGTTGTGTAGTGCTCAGGAGCTGGAGCTGGAGGACACTCAGAGTCGCCTGCAGCGAGAACTTCGACAACGAATGGCTACTGAAGGTCAGTTCTATGAGGCTCAAGGGTCTCTTCTGTTCAGTATAGCAAAAACGGGATTTGACTCATAAACAAGGTGAGGTGTGTTCTCTTCCAGACTGTGAGAAGAGTGCAAGTGAGTTGGCAGAGGAGCAGAGCCTGTTGCAGGAGATCATGAAAGCAGTGGAGGATCGGGATCGACTGGTAAGTTTGCTGGAAGAGCAGCGGCTAAAGGAGAAAGCTGAAGACCGGGATCTGGAAAGCCTCATCCTGGCCCGAGGATACCACTTCCACTGGAACTGAAGACTTTTTCGTGAACTTAAAACCCAGATGACTGTGTGTCAAATTCAACCAAAAAACCAATAAACCACAGACCAAACACGTGCCTCTTTTTAAGTGAATGCAATGAATGTTCGATGAGTTCCATGGGCACAGAGGTGACAAGTTTTGCACTAGTTATTTGTTGATTAGCTAAAGCGGTTTGTTTGATTTGTTGTCGTTTTGTTCATGTTTGCTCTAAATCACTTAGTTTTAGCCAAAGTTTGAAGAGTGTGATAATCTGTGTTCAAGTGTTTGTTTCTTCTGAGCAAGAAGTAACCGAAATCATTGTTTCAAGAATCTAAAGTTGCTGTACTAAGGGTCTTGGTTTTATTTTGAGTGTAAGAAATTGTATAATTTATTTAATAAATTTTAAAAACATTGAGTGGACCAGTATTTAAATGAATTTAAACCCTTAAAGGAACGCTCCATTTGATTTAACATATATTCTCCAGACTGTTAGCAGAGCTAAGCGTAGATCATTAAATTTAATCAGGCCTTTCCAATATCCATGAGTTTCCATATTGATACCGAATTTCCCGTAATAATAAAGGAGTTTTATTGGTACACCAAGAATGTGGAGTTTCCCCTCCAGCCTGCAAAGCTTCTTCGGCAGACATAAAAATAAAATGCTACCGATTCAACTGAATTCTATTGTCTATGCTAAGCTAACAGTGATGTCACCAAATATGTAGAAATGTTGAATGGGTTCCAAAGGCAATACTTAAGTTGCTTAAATGGGAAAAAAAAAATATACGATTCTGAACTTTGTGTAGTTTTACTCTGAATTCTTGGTTTTAAAAGGTATTTTAGCCATGTTGCCCCTTTTGGAATTGCTAGCTGGTAAGTACCGATTTACTATGTGCTTGTGTTCTCTATTGCTGTATAGTGTATAAGCTTCCAAGGTTATTGGCACCCATTTTATGTATTTCTTGATTTGCTGTCAGCAAATGCATAGTGGGTAATGTATAGATTCACATGTTTGTAATGTGTATTGTACATGGCTAAAGACTTATTCTTGCACCATCTGCATTTGTTGCTTTAAAACAGGTTTTTTTAGCCAACCGTAGTGGACACCAATTAATGGAATGAAGTAGCACAATTGCTTCTGGCAGGTTCTAGCATTCTTTCAGCCGCAGATGTCGTATTTGTAGCTCAGATTGGTGTGGAACGGTATTGGTGAGTACTCTGAGGATGTTTGAATCAACACATGGCTTTCTCTCAGATAACATGCAAGTTTGACTGGATTTAATTCGAAGTTATAATACTGCAATACTTTTCTTAACATTTCAAGGATAAAAAATGGAGCAAAAACATCCACTGTCCAGGCTCTAAAAGAGGTCAATCTTGAAGAATGGATGAAGATAGATGTTGTAATATAACGGCAACTTGTTAATTCCATGCCTATTACACTTGGTGTTGTCCTTAAAAATCACTGTACACCTACAAAATGAGTACTTATACTCATTTATTGCAGGGTATATTTAATACAATTTGAAGATTTGGTGATGCAAGTTCATTAATTAACCTTAATTTCATGTTATGGAGGTAAATAATTGTTCTTTAGTACATTGAGCCATTTATTATATTTGTAAAGCTCAAGTAATAAACAGGTATAAGTATTAAGTACATTTATTTATTAATTGTCTGTATGTTTTTCTAGTTTTACAACAAATTCTGAGGTTCTTGGTAGTTGTTTTATCTTTTTTTTACATTTCAGTTTGGTTATCTATACTCTACACAACACAGGCTAATGAACAGTTATGTTAACATTTAAAACGCAAAAACCCTCTAATTTCATCTTTTATTTAATCAGTATGGTCTCATTTTTGTACATGATTTTCATTGTTTTTGAATGTAGCCTTACATTTTCTTTTTTAAATGCCACTGTAGCGAAAGTTGAATGCGGCTAACTTTCTAGCCAAGTCTCTTCCTCGGGATGGACTTTGGGAAAGGGTGGGATCAATGGAGGCTGGGCAAATAGCTGGAATTCCGTTTCCGTTCTCTTTCCTGGGATTTTTTCTCACTCTGTCGAAATCTTGAAGTATTTACGCTTCTCAGGCCTGATTTGTTTGCGGTAACGATGGCGTCTTCCCCGCAGAAATCTCCGTCGTCACCAAAGTCCCCAACGCCGAAGTCTCCGTCTTCGAGAAAGAAGGATGACTCCTTTCTGGGAAAACTTGGTGGGACCCTGGTTAGGAGGAAAAAGGCGAAAGAAGGTAACCATTTGAGCTTTAAATCAATGTTTGCTTTGAAAAAAAAAAAACTATGAAAGTGTTGGTAACGAGTCTTCACGGTAATTAAAGCTTTAAATAACGCCAAAACAATCTCCATCACCATTGAGAGGTGGGTGTGTTTACACTGTCAACATCTTTGTTTATAATATATAGTTTCTGACCCTCAAAATGGACGACAGCGTGGCATGTTTAGGTGAAACGTTTTACTTTAGAACGTGTGCGTTTTCATGTTTGAATCGCAGACGAATCAATTTGTTGAATCGGCTCTTTTGAGCGTTACAAGTCAAAATAAATAATTTATTTTCTCGGTATAACTTGTTTATTGTAATCGAGTTATTATATTTCCATCGTCTTGGTAATTGAGTAATTGCTGTAATTGAGTTTTGATTTTACAGGGAATCGCAAGATAAAATTGTAACTTTGAATTAATTAATTAAGAATGGTAATATCTCTCCTGGGGCGTAACTCTGCTCACGATACCTCGACATAAAAAGCAACTGAAATGAAATCAAGAGCTTTACAAACTGTTTTCTTAAAACAATGTCTCTATTTAAACAGTCAAAATACTTTTTAAACATTTGCGACCATTTAGCTAATAACACTAGAGTCCAGTTTGATTTGTATTAGAGTGTGTGATATCACCCAACCACTAGGGGGCAGCAATAAACGTTGTGCCCTGATTGGTGAGGGAACAGTTTACAGCTGTTTGACAACCTAAAAAAAACTACATGAACAACTAATACTTATTTAAAAATTACTGTAAAAATGTTATTTTAACCACTGGCAGGTTTTTGTGTTTTACATTGGTTTTATTAATTTTAAATTACTGTTCATCCCTATTTAAATAGTGTTTGTCAAACGTTACAACTAAGAATTATGATTAGTGGGTATGGATTTATTCAAAAGGCTTGAAATGCTGACCACAAACAGTTTTCATCTCCTGGATCCTAGAATGTCATAGAATCGCTGCAACCCATTTGTTTCTGCTTACTTTACCTGTCCCAGGAGTCTTTGAAAATGGGTCTGAGCAGTCAGTCGCACAACATCTTTTCCCATTTTTAGTGTTTACATTGGTCAAACTCACATTTCCTGCAAAGACATGAATCAGCTTTTGCCACTGATTTGCAGAGAGAGGCAGAGACGTCAAATACCATGCTTTACCACTCAGTCTCAGTGAAGGGGCGTGGCTTAGTTGGAATGTAACATCATTGCACACCTATATTGGTAGTCAACGAGTGAATCTTTAAAATATGTTTCTGGTGCCACAATTATGATAAGTTGTTCAAATGAATGTAATAATCATTAAAACATTATGATAAAATTCCATTTAAGTACGAATTTAGACCTTTCCTAAACTGACTGTGATTTCCTGTGTTGGCTCTTTTACAAAGATTTTTGTTCCGAGAGCGAACACAGAGCTTTGGCTGAGTTCATCTGACCATGTAAGGAACTCTGCCGCGATGAGCCAGAGATTGTTATTGTCAGGAATCGGAATGGTGCTTTGAGAAGAGAACAGCTGGTATTCTAAACAGTAAAAACCACAATATTCTAGTTCTGCTTCAGAAATGCACATCCTCTCAGAAGTACAAAAAAAGTAAATTAACTTGTTTGGAATGTGCGCATCTGGCTGTAACACTCGAATTTTATGATTATTTTTATTGTCGGGAGAATATCTACAATGATTGCATGACATCCATCAGCACTTACCAAACCCAATCAGAGGGAAAGCAGCTGAGCCATCCCCATCTAATTCTCTTTCTCTGTATTGTTCACCTGCATTCTAAATAAGGCCTTTGATCTAAAAGTAATGGAAATCGTGAATACTTGTGCTGAACTTTTTATTGGGTAAACATTTAAACCGAGAAATCAACCAGAATGTTGGGGAGAGATGAGTTGCTCTGTCTATGCTTAGAAGCTGAGTATTCTCATTATCTGCAACGAGTGAAAAAATTAATTTTATAAACGTAAGAATTGTCTTATGACCTGTGCCTTTCTTTTAGTCATTGCCCAAAGATTGCTTTGGTGTGTTTGCCAGTCACAGCATCTGTTTTCAATTAGGTAGGAATGACGCAACCAATTGAGTAGGTTTCAAAAAGGTTATTAGTTCTGATATTTTTCAATTTAAACAAACATATCAAGGGTTCTGACACAATTTGTAAAGTATTTGAAATAAAAATGTGAAAATGTGCAATCGTCTTGCAGTTTGGTTTTACAGACCTGAAATTGGTGCGATCACTGCTATCTAGTGGTGAAAAGAAGGGATTCCCATGGGAAGTACAATACCTGTATTTTTCTAAGTTCTGGCACAATGGCACAAAAAGTGCTTGGAACAGTGTATAAGGTTTAGGAAATGTTTGTCTGTTTTTTATTACTCAGATTTCATATTGTTTTGACCTTTTTATTTTGTCTTAATACTTACTTACCTACTTAAAACGTAAATAAACATTTTCTATTCCGAATTGTACTTTTTGTAAATTTTTAGGATTGTTTTGAAATTATTGTGTAATGCAAAGGAAAAAAGCTTGGAGCAAATTGTAAAGTGGAGCAAATTGCAAATTGTAAAATTAAAGGTTGGAGCAAATTGTAAAGTGGTAAATAAATGCTCAAAAAGTGCACAGACTTCTAAGAGAAAATTTATTTCCATATTTGTATTGTCCAAATGAATTCATTTTCAAAAAATGGCCACAAAGAAAACCGCCAAAAACGCTCTAAAGGCCCAAACCAACAGGTGGAGGGTGATGCATGGGTTACAACCGTTGCTGGACATTACTTAGCAGTTAGTTACTGTAATTAGGTTACTTTTCTAGAAACTAAGTAATTAAACGCGTTATAATTTTCCAAATTGTAATTTGATTGTAGTTCAAATCCAATTAACTATTACTGCCTCATTATAGCGTTCCTGAGAGAAAGCACATTTTATAATTTAATGTTATAAAATCGCTTCGTCAGTTTCCATCTGGGATAGGTTTCTAATAATGTAACCAATAACCTGACTAATAAACAAAAGTGATTTACTTTTAAAAGAGTAATCAGTAATTGCATTTCTGAAGTAGCTTACCTGGTTATGACATTCAAAAATATTTTAATGATATTTGGGTCACGGTTGGTCACGTCATCTGAAATAATAGATCTGAATCTAAAGAGGTCAACGGATGTCCATCCTAATCCTGCCCAAACATTAATCATTCACATGAAACGGAAACACTAGTTTTATCTCATGAAATACTTGAACATGTTGTGCCATACTTATTTGAATCGGAGATGACTGTTTGAAAGTAAGAATAAATGTTTACACCCCAATACATTTTCCTTTCAGAGTAAACATTTTCTATAAGATACTAAACTACAAAATATCCCACCCTAAAATTAGATGATCCTAGCAAATTCATTCAAGGCTTTGTTGCAAAAATGAGTACACCCCAAATATAAGCTGTGTCTCAATCCTAAGTCTGCATCCTCCCAAATGCGCATTTCAGGACGTTTACGTCTCAACGTAGCACTGATGCCGTTTTATTTCACCCAAACTTGAAGGAGCTCTGTGGAGTGATGATGTCACCCATATGAACCCTAACAATCCCCTTGATACAAGATCCACAGCATCAACGTAATGCTCCGTAAGGATAGGCAGCAGTGAGTCAGGGCGATGGGGTGTTGATTAATAGGATCTCATCCTTCAAGGGTGGCCTCTGGAATCCAGCACAGGATGTTCACATCCCACAATCAGCTCTGAAGTCTGGTTCATGCTGGGCTGCTCTAGCAGGGAAGAATTGTTGTTAATTCTCAGCGGATGTTGAGAAGTTTAATAAATGTGTGAATTTCGAAAATTTCTTCCAACTGACATGAACCCGAGGAGGTTCCGTTTCTTGTGTTCTATTTAAGCCTCATTTTGATTAGAGTTGGTTTATTTCTCCACGGTAAAGTCTATTCAAAGAAGGCGAGTCATATTTTGTAATATTTGCTCTATATATGTTTTTTGCTTTGTTCTGTTAGCCACTCGTATGCTGTAGGTGTTTCATTGTTATGTTGGAATCTTTCAGTAATCTGATTGGACAATAGCATAGTGACTCCAAAGATGGAAATAAGTGTATGAATAAAGCACAGTTTCTATATGTTTCCTGATACATCTGAATACGTTTACTTGTGTATAATATTTCAGTCTTTTTACACCACTGTACATAACTAACTTCCAGCCAGTTTTGGAAACACTCAGATTGACTTTTTTTTTTGTAGGTCTTTGCATAAGTGTTCCATTGACCCCTGCATTTTCAAACACTTGAAATAACGCTGCAGAAAATGGGATATTCCATGTTTCCACTAGGTTGCGCTATGGATAATATTTTTATTTGTTCAGATATGGATTCTTAACACGCGTGGCAAATTTGAACCTGATTGGACATTACATGGTTATTAGCAGTTATTAGCAACTTCCTGTTATGGCGAAATTTGATTGCGTCGTGTGAAGCTTCGCAATTCATCATCCCATATGCCTTAAGATAAGATTGATGTAGTTTGGAGATGAACAAAAAAAAAAGTACTACACAAGAAAAAGTAACCATTTTTGGAATTTTTTTCAAAATAGCCGACTTCCTGTCAATTTTGAAAACGCTATCCATATTTCTTATATTTAAAACTTGGCACCCTACACATTTGTGCTGAATTTAATTTCCTGATGAAAAAACTGTTAACACACCATAAGCTGAAACGTGTCAGGTGGTGCTATAGAGCCATTTTGCCACACCTACTTTTTGAACCTTGTACATTTTCACCAGTTCACCAGACTTTTCCACTCTTCCCCCTCCCCTTTTCCCTTCCTCCTCTCTTCCTCTCCTTCATTAGCAGTGTTTTGGTCAGATTACTCATGTTTAAGCTAAATAAAGCAGTGTTTTCTGTTAAATCTTCTTAAACTTTGCTTTCAGATTTGCTTTTGAATTAATATTCAGTCACGTATCTTTGCCTTGTCTCCGTTTGAGGTCAGCAGTAGTTTCTTTATTGTATTTTTACTTATTATGAATGTTTATCATAAATGGGTAACTAGCAGCGTGAAAGGTTCTTAATTAAGACTTTTCAAACCATTCAAGATCTTTCAAAGCTGAAAAGAGAGCATTTTAAAGTCCCTTTACAACATGGTTTTGAAAGAAAAACAACTTTCAGCATTCGATTTCTAATATCTCACCCAAGTCTTTGTTTCCTGTAGTATCTGAGCTGCAGGAGGAAGGGATGAATGCCATTAATCTCCCCCTGAGTCCCACACCTTTTGAGCTTCATCCTGAGGACATCATGCTAGGTACTCAACCCTCAGACTGATTATTTAACCGATGCTCCCTCAGGATAATAAGAAGCTTCACACTTCCTTCTCTTTATCCTGCTTTCTTTCGTTCTCTGTCTCTCACAGAGGAAAATGAAGTCCGCACCATGGTGGATCCCAACTCGAAAAGTGACCGAAAGCTCCAGGAGCTGATGAAGGTTGGTAAGAGCTTCAGCTTTGATTAAAACATGCTTCAGACCCATTTACTCATGAATATTTATGATGTAGGTGCTCATCGATTGGATCAATGATGTTCTGGTTGGTGAAAGGATCATTGTGAAGGACTTGGCTGAGGATCTTTATGATGGACAGGTTTTGCAAAAGCTTTTTGGTGAGATAATTTGTTAATTTTGGTTAATTTGTAGTGATCAACCGATATTGATTTTTTATTACCGATACTGATACCAATTATTTGCATGTTTATGTGCCCGATAACCGATATTTATTTACTATTATACTTCTGTTTTTGACACAATGATCACAACACCACTGAACTGAACAAACCGTTTTATTTATTACAATCACTCCCTCCTTGCATACAAATCAAAACTCTTATACAACAATAAATAGAGGGGTCTGAAAGTCCACTGTTACTAAAGTTTTATTTATTTTTTTTTTTTCAAAAATAAAACCTTCAATGAGGTAAAAAGCAGTCTTTCATGTTAAATTTAATATTCATATTACAACAATAAAAATATTTTATGAAAAGCATGAGCAGCAACACTAACATTTCCAATAAGCAAAATAAATATAGAATGTCTGTCTTCAAGCACAGGAGTCATATCAACTTTGCAGAAATGTAACTTCATTTTAAACTACAGTTTTATTAGGTTTATAAAGCTGTTTATAGGCTAAATAGTGAAGAATAATTTGCTGGATAATGTTAATTTACTGAGTAATATTCTGAAATATTGAAATATAACAAACAAAACATCGTTTTTATTGCATTTCTGATATGTTATATCACAATTACGTTTTTGAAAAAAAAAAACATTTTTGTCGTTCTAGATTATGAAATGCGTGCTGACAAAGCACATTCAATTTCTTAGTTATATTTATTTAGAATATGTTTATTAGCGGAATGATGGTTATATAAATGTTAATATAATTCGGGGTGTTTTAGTGAATCTTGTTAAAAGTTATATGCGGTGGCTGTGCTAAAGCATTTCATGAGCATCAACCCGCTGAGTGAACAGCAAAATGGAAGCGACTTCATGAGACGAATGAGGAGCATATAGACGCTCATTAGTGGCTGTATTTAATTCAGGCAAGTTACCGGTACGTCTTTATTGGAACAGGACATGACGGTTTATTTTAGCATTCGTGACTCCGACTTCACGAGACTAATAATGAGCATGTAGACAACAGAGAGAGAATTAAATTCAGCGCTTTTATTTACAACATGTGCTTATTCATGGCTGTATATTATTTAATCCAGGCAAAGTTACATCTTTATTGTGACAGGATTTGACGGATTATTTTGCGTGACTCTGTGAGTTCGTCTTTATTTCTTAGAGCCAAGCTGCATAAATTACATATCCGTCATTTATGTAACACATCTAATTTGTGCATTAATAGCTGTTATGTTAAATAAAGTTTACTAAATATAGCAAAGCAAGTAAGTATACTTTACCTGTGCACGCAGTTGTTGTTCCCCTCAGACGCCGTGCTGCAATGGCGATCATGCGCGTAATTCTCAAAATGCCCACAAGATGGCGCCGTTTATCGGTGAACCCGATATTACAAAACCGATAACCGATTATGGTAAAATGCTTAAATATCGGGAAAAATATCGGTAAAACGATATATCGGTCGATCTCTATTAATTTGTAATTGCTCCCATCAACTAGGTTTCGATTTCTGCTTATTCTTATTTCTTCTCATTTTTAAACAATAGTGACATTATAACTTTTGTCCTGGACTACTATGACATGCTGTATTTAATTGTAATTGCTGCTCCTGTCATTCTTAACTGCTCCTTGTGCGTTATTGTGACTTATTTCTTTACTTACCTTATCCAACGACTTGTTTTTTCTTTAGCACACTGAAATAACAAGAAATATTCATGATAAGAAATGTATAGGGATTTGAGTTTTGGAATATATATATATAAATATATATTAACCCTTTTGTGTTGTTGGGGATGTTTTTAGCTGCTTCAGGGTTGTTTTTGAGTCTAAATTTTAAATGAAACTTTTTCTCCGTTTCATCAAATTGAATAATTTTGGTGGTGAATCTTATTTTTATACACATTTTAAATATACATAAAGTTTTTTTAACCT
The DNA here is from genome assembly GCA_007224835.1 of Danionella cerebrum. Classification (NCBI taxonomy): domain Eukaryota; kingdom Metazoa; phylum Chordata; class Actinopteri; order Cypriniformes; family Danionidae; genus Danionella; species Danionella cerebrum. The sequence continues at coordinate 81,265 of SRMA01025921.1, read as the reverse complement.
CCGATTACAGTCTTTTTGTCAAAGTAACAACAAGAAATGTTTACTGCAATGGACTGGCGACCTGTCCTGGGTGTACCACCCCAATGTGAGCCGAAAGGGAACAAGCGGGTTGGAAAATGAATGAATACATGAAAAAAAAAATGTATAGGGATGAGAATATATATAGAATATATAACAGAGAAGACAGGAGAGGGCTTGAAGTCCAAATATTTACTGAGAGTTTCATGATATTACAGATATATCTGGGTGTTCTAACTGCATTACACAACAGTGAAGCAACGTTAAGCTTCCGTTGTCGTGTGTTAGCTCACGTCCTCCCTCCCTTGTGAACCTGTCTTATATATGTTCTTAAAAATGCAAATTAGCTGGGGCGTAGTTCTATTTGCCTCTGGCCTTTTGGGTGACCCACGTGTCTGACGTGAGGCGTTTACCTCCTGCAACGATGGATTGTCTTTGATCCTCTGCACAGAGAATAATGCACTCGGGGTGATAACACAGGTCTATAAAAGTATCCTATTGATTAAATTTGAGTAACAAAAGAAATACACAATTATCACCCATTTATTCTATCAGTCTAATATTACACTTAATACTCAAAAGATTATAACAATACAAAGTATCTACATAGTTAAACAAAATGGAATTGTCTGGAGATACCTAACTTATCCTTCAATCTTCGTTTGAGGTTGATTAAGAAATTTATTTTAAAAATGTCAAAATATAAATCTGATGCAATTTATTCAGAGGTTTTAAGGTTAATTAATTTGAACAATGCACATTTACTTTCAAATAACAAAAAAGTCCAAGTTTCTCTTTATTCTGACTATATATATTTATGTATATGATTCAAATCTTTTATAATACATTTGGATTAAACACAGAGAAAATGTGTGTAAATCATCTTTAATTTAAGTTTTCTTACTTTCCAAACGTGTTTTAGCTCAAGGAAAGTTCATGAAAGTGTGCTTGATGTGACTTTCCATTAGAGTTTCTTGACGGACCACTGCATCTATAAGTATATATTTCTCTTGCAGGTTTAAGCCTCCTACGCAGCTGTTTCTGTGTCAGTTAATGACTGTGTTCAACCTTATCTTACTATTTTAACTACTGACCAATGCTTCAAAGAACAAAATAGCTAACTTTTTATTATTTTTTTGCAAGCATTATTGCGTTGCAGTGTTTCTACATTTTTTTTGTTGCTATTGCCATTTTGAAATTTTCGGTACCATTTTAAAACGCATATTTAAAGGCATTTGTAAACTAAAACAAATTCATGATGATGAGACATTTTGACAGTTTTTTTGTCATGTTTCTTAAGGTGAAGGTGTTTGTAAAACTCATTTCATGATTTGATCTTGATCTGTAGAAAAGCTTGAAGGCGAGAAGCTGAATGTGGCGGAGGTGACCCAGTCTGAGATCGCCCAAAAGCAGAAGCTACAGACTGTCCTGGAGAGGATCAATGATGCGCTGAAGGTCTCCACCAGAAGCATCAAGTGGAACGTTGATTGTAGGTCCTAAACCATCCAAGACAACTGTTATTTCCTGTTAATCCTGGATTGGGTTTGATCAGTCTTGAAGTATCCACTTAGGCAGGCTTTGCTGCTGCAAACCAGCTTTACTACAAAGCAACAAGGGTTTAAATCTCGACTGATGCTGGTTCCTTGTAGCTTTGAGCTTCAAAGGCTTGGAAAACACTTAAGGCGATGTAAGAGGATTTCAATCCATCTGCTTGTGTGCAAGAGACACTAAAGTCTGTTTTATGGGCTCGAAAGATTTATCCGTCATTGATTTTCTCATTAAATGTCGGTGGAAATCAATCCTCTGTCCTTAAGTAACAATTCACAGAGCCTCAAGTAGCATGCCGACTGGTTTCAGGTCAATGCTGGTTTTTCAGCGAGGGAGAGTTTAGTGTTAACAGTTTTATTAATGTGTTCCAGCGGTTCATGCTAAGAGCATTGTTGCCATCCTTCACCTGCTGGTGGCGCTCTCACAGCACTTCAGAGCTCCCATTCGGCTCCCAGACCATGTGTCCATTCAGGTGGTTGTGGTTCAGGTATGGAAATCTTTTTTTTTTTCTCATAGAAACTTCAAATACAACTGTGACTGTTATTAAACTGCAAGAACATACCAACCACTGTGAAAAAGTATCTGAACCCTAGGCTCAAGAAGGGGCGAAATATTTACCCTTGACTTATAATGGTCGTTAAGAATTAATGGTAGAGGGCAACCGAAAATGTCTTCAAGATGAAACGTCACAGAGAAATGGGGGTTTGCTTCCTAGCAACCAAATGTTCTGAAGTCTATCAGTTTTGGTAAGTGATGGAGATGTGGGTGGTTGGTTTATATAACGTTTATTGTAATAATCCCCAATAGCAACCATTCAGGAATACCACTATCTCAACTAAGGAAAAATCAAGATATGTTGGGGTTGGTTTATATAACCTTTAGTGACGAATATATAGTCACTGACCCCTCCATGGAAACCTGACTTGATACTATAGCAGCCATTTTGGCATGCCGCTATCTCAGCTAAGGAAATTCATAGATATATGGGAGTTGTTTTATTTAACTTATAGTGAAAAAGGGAACATTATATCATGACACTGATCCCCCGTATAGCAACCTGACTGTTTAAAATTGCAACCATTTTGGCACACCACTATTTCAGTAAATGAAAAGCAAATATATATGGGGTTAGATTCGATGTTTGTGCTAAAATTGGTCATTTTATTTTTTTATTTTTAGATCTTTTGTTATAGAAAAAAATAATCATATTGTTCTGAAATTTAACAGGCAGAAACATCACCACTGGAAGTTACATCACAACTGAAATTTACAAGTTGCTTCAATAAGGCACCACGACTAAGCTCTGTCCTTTTTGCTCTGCAGATCTTAAGTGAACATCTAGCTCTCACAGCCTCCCACCCCCCTCCTCTTTTACTTCTATCTTTCTATTTTGTTTATTTAGCTGTTTTAAATTTTTCGTTTTTAAAGCTAAATAAAGCAGCATTTTCTGTTAAATCCACTTAAAACCTGCATCCAGAGTCTTCCATAATGGGTTATGATAAATATGCCAATAACACCATCCATTGTATTTGTTTCCAGTTTTTAGAACAAGAGTTTTTTTGTAATGTCTTGAAAACATAACAAAATGTTAAAAACAAATCTTTAACCTAATAAAAACCTAATAAACCTAAGTCATTTATTTTCTTAGACGGATCCGATTTCTTTTTTATTAGTTCATGCTGCACATTTTCTCTCAGTAATTTTCCAACAAATAAAAATCCACAGATTCCTTTTAAAATATGTTTTCTAATATAATCAGAACCTAATGATTTTGGACCGTGAGCTTTTATCCACCATACTGTTTGCTATATTTTACTGTGGAATTACTCACAATTAGGATGTTGTGTAAATAAAAAAGCTCTTCTGTCTCTCTCTTTCTATTTTCTTTATTTAGCTGTTAGCATCTTTAGTGTTTAAAGCTAAATAAAGCAGCATTTTCTGTTAAATCCACTTAAAACCTGCATCCAGAGTCTTCCATAATGGGTTATGATAAATATGCCAATAACACCATCCATTGTATTTGTTTCCAGTTTTTAGAACAAGAGTTTTTTTTGTAATGTCTTAAAAACATAACAAAATGTTAAAAACAAATCTTTCACAACATTTGAAAAATGAACCTGAAAGTTATTTATTTTCTTAAATGGATCCAATTTCTTTTTTATTAGTTCATGCTGCACATTTTCTCTCGGTAATTTTCCAACGAATAAAAAAACCTAATGATTTTGCAATGTGAGCTTTTATGCACCACACTGTTTGCTACATTTTACTGTGGAATAAAAAAAAAAGAATGAAAACAGTCGCTATAATGTGATTTCTAAGCCTGTATTGCTGTTGCAGACGGGCGCTTCTGTTCTAAACATCTGTAAATAACTGGTCTTTTTCAACATGTGCATGAGTTATGAGCCGTTTTCTGACTTAATCTTGTTTTTCTTTAGAAACGAGAGGGCATCCTTCAGTCCCGTCAGGTTATGGAGGAGATCACTGGCAATACAGAGTATGTCAACATTGCAAACACTTGTCTCTCCTAATAGATAACATCAGTAATAATGGGGTTTGACTAGCTTTGGCGCTCTCAAGTCTCTATTTATGTGAACGCGTCGAGACTCAGAAGTCCACAGCTGACTGTTGAGCGCTCCAACAGGCCGGCAGCTGGGGGGATAAGTGTGTGGTTTTCACGTCTGTGTGTTTTTTTGGAGTACTTCCTGTGGTTGTTATCATGTACACTGTGGCTGCTGCTGCCTGGGTTGATGCCTGGCAGCAGTGATTAGATAGCGAGAAGAAACTGGCCCCATGGGGAGTAGCTTTGTCCAGGGCTGTCCCAGGCTTGCCCGATTGATTTGATCCCACTTCCTCAAAATCACATGGCAGCTGCATTTGCATCTGGATTTCAGCGACCGTAACATTACGAGCAATTACATGCACCTCGTGCTTTAAAATGACATTTATTATCTGCTTTGAATTTATCAATTGCTAAGCTCCACCCCCAGAAACTGTCACTGACTTGCACAGTCAGGTTTTTCAGTAAATGCATGTTTTGAAAGCCAAATTTCACCAAAGCTGGAACATAAGATTTTGGATACACCACAAGTTCTGTGTTAAAATAGATTAATACAGGCCCTAATGGTTGCAAATGCTAATGTTAGCTTGTTTGCGTCACATAAATGACTGTGGAGCAAATGTTTCCAATCATTTTTTTATCTAAATATTTAGACCACCACACAACTTCCAAAGCAGATGTTTAGCTCCGCCTTTGTTTTGGAAATAGACAAAAATGCTATTACTTTAGATTGCTGTTGCTTTAGATTTTTTTGCTATCCGTGCTAACTTTTTCTGGTGTAAAAACCACAAACCCAAACGACAATGCCTTTAACACCAAAGTATTTCAAAATCCTGAATAAAAACTGTCTGAGTGCCATAAAATACTCAACTTTGATTTGCAAATCTCATCTCTTTTGGCATATATAGATAAATATGTTATAAATGTGTTGTAAATGTATCAAACCGTATTAATGAAGCATGCAGCATATACAGACAATTCTCTAGTGTTCTAGATAATTTTAGATAAATCATTTTTATTTCAAACAGTTTTGATGCTGATACTGTGCCAAAACATTACCTGACTGCTGTTTACAATGGTTTGAGCTGCTTCTGTCACATTTGGTGTGCCACAAGGCTCTGTGCTTTGCCCGGTTCTTTTTCTAGTCTAGAGTCTTCCTATTTACAATGTTTTGGTTTACCAATGCATTGGTTTTCATTGTTATTTATTTCTCAAAATACCAAGCTGAGCTGATGGATAGGTCTGTCTCATCCTGAACAGTACTTAAACTCTCAATTTAAAAACTGTTTTGTTCAATTATTTTCATTATTTCATTATTCATGTTGCATTGGAGTACCTTTGTAACCACAATAATTCATTTTATGTGATACAGTTTGGGTTTAAAGTTAATTTATCTACCAAAATTATGATATTCACGATGGCATGTTCTTACTGGACAAATATTGTCCAATAAAATTGGGATTTCACTGAATACTTGATTGAAAAGTTATTTTAATGTCTTATTTCAGTAAATAATTTTTATTAAATTGTGGTATTTTTTTATGTTTACAGAGCATTGTCTGGCAGACACGGTAAGTATTATTACAATTTTTCAAAATTTATGCTGTAGTTCAGGTGATATTAAAGCCGTTTTGATATGCTAAGTAGCGGAAACAGGTGGTTGTGATAATTGGTATGATTCTCATATTTAAATTATTAGTTGTCTATCATGAGATATTCTCATAGCTCAGTGAGCAAAGACATATTTTATCCTGTGGTGTTTTTGAAGGTTTACCAACAGACAACATTCATAGAATTTTCATTCGTAGAGCGTGAAATCCTTATTTGACCTTCCACCAATTGCCAAGTTTTGGTGCTCTCGCATCGTTTTTCTTGTGCAAATTATCAGCAGTGGGGCTAATACTTACTGTTGTTGTTGTATTTTCAGAATTAGAACACACTTGTCCGTAAAAGTAAAACTTAGAAAGAAATATAGATTCTTATCCTACCTACTTGAGGTGAGCCCATCTAGTTAAAATTGTACAACATTTTATAATTTCCGCCGCTCTTGGATGGATTGTACGTTTCTGAAAGTCTGTTGTCATACTTTTAGGTAGATAATCTTTATTTTAAACAGTTTTGATGCTAATACTGTGCCAAAACTTGACAAACCTGACAGGTGTTTACAGTGGTTAGAGCTCTGTCACCTTTGAGGTACCACAGGGCTCTGTGCTTGGCCTCATTATATTTTGTAGTCTACATTATTCCATATTTGCCAAATTTATCCAAATACATTTGCCAAATATATCCAAAGTGGTCTGACTCGGGTTGCGATATCTTTTCAGACAGGTACCACGTAAAGAATTCTATGAAATCACTGAGAATTCTGAGAAAATTTCCATTGACTCATTATGGGGTTACATTTTCTAAAACTCCAACTTAAAATGATAACGTCTTAGAAACCTCAAACAGACCACACTTGTGGAGGTTATCAGTCTGTGCAGGAACATACCAACCACTGGGCAAAAGTGTGAAAGAAAGGAAAACGACAGCTCCCTAGCAACCATAATGTTTACCCTAGCAACAAATTTTTCTGAGCTTTGGTAAATGTTATAGATGTGGGTTGGTTTGTATAACTCATAGTGATGAAGGGAATGTTCTTTGATGTCTCCTCCATAGCAACCTGACTGTATACTTCGGGTACAAAATAATTGTTCTATGTTAATGATAATACTGTTCATCTGTTGAGAACATTTCTCTTGTTACAAATAACTAATCAGTTATCGCTTGCAGAGCGTGATGCTTTTGATACTCTGTTCGACCACGCTCCAGACAAGCTGAATGTGGTGAAGAAGGTACAAAAGAGCTCAAATAACAACGTAATTAGCAGTCATTGCTGAAATTATAAAGCGCCCTTCTGTCTTTCTCAGACTCTCATCACTTTCGTCAACAAACACCTCAACAAACTCAACTTAGAGGTTGCAGAACTAGACACACAGGTGGGTGGATCAACACGTTCCATTACTCTTATAATACAAATATACATTTTCAGACTCAATATTGTAGTTATGAAAATATAGTTGTGTTTGAAATAATGTTCTAATTCTGAATCTGAATACCAACTTTGTAACTCTGAATATCTCAATGCACTTTAAAGATGTAATTTTGACAATGATTTTTTTTTTCATTCCAAAATGGCTGAGGTAGCTAAATATGGCAAGGTTTAACTCATCATGAATATGCAAATCAGTGGGACTAGTTATATAATTTTAGGACTACCATGAATCTCCAGACCCCTAGGGGGCACTGTGCTGAAATGGTTTTTCTCATAAACATACGTTCACTCACGCACTTGCGAGGAGTTATACCTCGTACCTGCAGATGGCAGTAGCCTGTATTTTCATTTGAAAAACAGATCCCGAAAGTGTGCTGCTCATATTATGTTGAAGTCCTTCACACTCTCTGAACAGCCAATCAGAGCGCTCTCTTTCGCAGACGGCAAAAACAAGCCTGACGCCAATTCAAAGAGGTGAATAGCGAACTTCTGCTCAATGCCAATGAGTGCTAACTTGCAGAGCCCACCAACTAGATGTGGTATCTACTCATATCTTTACAAAATCATCCACGTGCCACAAAGAATTTCCATACGCAACACTGTTTTCCTTTTTTTGATGGCTGATTATCACGTGTAGTTTGCAGATGGTGTGTATCTGGTCCTGCTGATGGGACTTCTGGAAGGATACTTCGTTCCGCTTTACAACTTCTTCTTGACGCCTGAGAATTTTGACCAAAAGGTACAAACAAGCATTGCTTTACTACTGTGGTTAACATGCTTCAGTGCTGAAGCCATGTTGAGGATCATTGAGAGGGGGGGTGATTTTTGATGCTCAGCCCAGAGTACAGCCTGCTTACCTGGGTCACATCCAGCCGGCCAGTCCCATGCCAAACGGGCATGTGGCTCCAGGATGCATCTGTAATCTGCCTCTGAACAGGAAACGGATAAGTGCAGCGCTTGGTCGCTCTCCTCTAATATTCAGAGCTGTGTGTGGATTTGAGAGATAACTGCTTTACAGCCCAGTTTGCAGAAATCGCAGCTTCTCTACTTTGAGCTGCTGAAACGCTGGTTTCTTTTCACCTGCAGGTTCACAATGTGTCGTTCTCCTTTGAGCTCATGCAGGACGGTGGCCTGGAGAGGCCCAAACCCAGGCCCGAGGGTAATTGTGCCTTTGTTTTCTGTAAATCCGATCATTGTAATCGTGTCGTTTGAAAAGATTTTTTCAGCACTGGGCTGTTTGTACTCATTATAACATACAATTATGACTTTTGAATGGTTTGTACAAAGACATTATTACAAAATAGATGAGTACCCACACGTTTAGGCGCCAGATCTAGAGGATTTTAACTGCCCAACAATGTGCTTTGGTCAATTTAGCATTGTTAATAAATTGTTTGCCATTAGATCTACGCTTAAAACATTTTTAAAATACTATAATCAATTCTATTTGTTTTAGATTTCTAATATAAATTGATATAATTGTTAAAAGGCACATGAATTTGATTATTAATGTCTGTAGAGCCATGTTTAACATGCAGTACTGCAAAAAATGCTTTCAGAGATAAAAATTATTGTTTTGAACGTTGAAACAAAAGTCAAACCAATATTTGTTGTTACTACCCTGTCTGATTATAGCAAATAAACCAAACAGGTGTATATAAAAGTAATAATCTTTTTGAAACCTAATCATTTTATTTGAAATCAAAATTAAACATAAGCTGGATCGTGTCGTTCCTACTTGATTCAAAACAGCCGCTTTGATTGGCACACGCACCGGTGTTTGCAGAGACTTTTATGGGTCACTGGAAATGAATTATTAGCACTTCCATTTTTAAAAGTGTTCTTAGTTTACAGTGTAAACTTACACCTTTTAAAAAAATTGTGCGAAGTTGTTATTTGTAACATTATGCTATTTACAATGTGAGTTGTGGACATGCAAACTGAGTATTCCCCACTTGTTTCTAAAGCTAGGCCTCTGTGATCATGTGACCACTTTTATTCCTTTGTTTCTAATTTGAGCTTCTCTGTTTCAGATATTGTGAACTGCGACTTAAAATCGACTCTTCGAGTTCTTTACAACCTTTTCACCAGGTACAGACACGTGGAGTGAGCCGACAAGGACAACATGGCTGTCGAGGACATTATTGAGAGGTTTCAATATTCCTGTACATTATCACAGTACCTGATGATATTAAAAAAAACAGTATTTTTGATAAAGGCATTCCGTTCCTAAGAGAATCATAAAATATGTGCTTTTCTGTTGAAATTCTATTCCATTTAAATCACTGTTTGAAAATGTAACTTTAAATGTTTTTAAATTGCTTTAAGTGCTTTAACTATCAGAAGTCTGGGCCTTTTTGAGCATTTTTTTGTTGTTACTTTACACTTTTCTGTATTAAATTAAAGTTTTTGTGGCAATGCTTGATATTTTTTAGTACAACAAAGTATTTTTTCATTATATTATAATTCCAGAACAAACCTAAAATTGTACAAAAATATTTATAATTCATAGTTTTAAGTTGTCATTTTTTTACTGCGAAAATTGAAATGAAAAATGAAGTGTTGAGACAAAATAAAAATTTTAAATCCACTAAAGCCAACATGAGGTCAAAACAATGTGAAAGTGATTAAAAACAGGTGAACCTTTTCTAAACGTTATACACTGTTTCAGCTGTTTTGCCAAAATTCTGAAAAACACAAGCCATGTCACAGGTCTTTTACTTCAAACGGTTCTCTTATTTTCACCACTAGATGGCACCGATGGCATAACTCTTATAAAGTTCAAAACAAATAAAAGTAATTGTTCAATTTTTAAATAAAATTAAACATTAGCTTGGTCGTGTCATTCCTTAACTCAAAACGGCTTCTGTGATTGGCAAATGCACCGGTGCATGCAGGGACTTTAAAGGGTTAATGGACTTTGGAATATACAGCTCGTACATGACATTTCATCATATTAACTCACTGTTTTACCTTATATACTTATATACTCTACTTGATTGTTCCATACGGAGCACTGTTTTGATTAGAATTACAGCCAAAAAACTGAATTTACATCTCTTTTATTTGTATATTTAAAATGCACATCAAGCTTTTTGCCTCAGATTTGCGGAATCTTACCAAATAACTTATTTTCTTGCGTTTTAAAACCCATCTTTGTACAGTGTTTCACATAATGTATGGTTCATGTTTAATGTACATGTGAAATGTTTCAAAGTCCACATTAAACATGGAAGAAAGACTCTTCTGTGGTCTGTTTGTCAGATTTTATCCATTTCTTTGAGGTGAACTACTTTTTTCGAGTGTGGTACTTTGTCGTCTTGCCGCTGATAGATTTCACTCGGGAGAAGAGATGCTTGCGTTGTTCAGATTGCTGCAGGGATGGCCAGATGACACCTACCTCTTTATTTAAGTGGAAGGCTGTTTGGGGGTAATTTACTTCCTTTCAAAAACCAGCCTCATCCACAAAGCTTTAAAATTGCCTCATTTTTATTGTATCCGGTAAAATATGGAACCAAATTTTATTTCTTTAACGGCTTGGATGACTTCAAACAGGAGTGTAACCTCATAGATGTCTGTGTTCAAAAACATATTTTTGCTTTTTTGAAATCTGTTGTTTTGAATTGGACCAGGGTTAAAGACCACAGGGCCACACTCCTTGACTGAGACTGAGTGTCAAAAAAATGGGAGTTAATGCTGTTCTATTTAACCCCTCCGCTCTATTTACAGTAGCTCCTCCCCTCTACTGGGCTGTAGCACCTCCTCTCTGGTGTTGTGTAGCTCCTCCCCTCTAGTTTTTTCTAAATCCCTCTCCTCTATTGACCACTGTGTAGCTCCTTCCCTCTATTGACAGTTGCCCCTCCTCTCTGGTATTTTGAGTAGCTCCTCCCCTGAACCGTTCTTTTTAACCCCTCCCCTCTATTTACAGTTGCTCCTCGCCTCTGGTGTTTTGTTTAGCTCCTCCCCTCTGTTCAATGTAGCCCCTCCCCTATGCCATTAGCTCCTCCCCTCTGCTGTAGTTCTTCCACCAAACCTTGCCAATTATCCCAACTGGTCTCACTTGGGTTGTTATATCTTTTCAGACTGGTACCACTAAAGGAATTCTGGGAAATTGCATAAAAAATGTTTTCTATTGACTTAGCATGGAGTCAAAGTTTGTAAAACTGTAACTCAAATGGAGACCCTCATGTAAACTTCAAACGGACCGCACTTCGGGAGGTTATCAGCCTGTGCAAAAACATACTAACCACTGTCCACAAGTATTTGAACCCCATGCTCTAGAAGGGGTTAAATTGCCGCATAATGACAAATGAAAATAAATAGGGAAAGAAAGAGATCACCAAAAAGAACCATAAAGATACGGAATCATGGCAACAACTTGAGTGGCACTAAAAATTACCCTTACAAACATATTTTCTGAATGCTATCTTAGCTTTGGTAAATAATAGATACATAAGGCAACATTATATTCTCACTGACTTCTCCCTAACAACCAGACTGTTTATCCTAGCAACCAATTTAGATATGGGGTTGATTAATATCACTCTTGGTGATACTGAGTACATTTGTAAAAATACTATGAAGCGCTCAGTTCAACTTAAGCCTCCGAGATTATGTGTGATATTGTGAGTGTGTGATTGTCATTTTTTGAGTGAAATAAAATTGGTGTTGAAATAACTCAAGGGACTCGTGTGTAATTTTAATTTACTTGTGTAATTTAGCATTGTGTTTTAGATATATTACAAAACTGCACCATAGATCTGATCACAATAAATCTTATACCACAGCTTTTTTCAACTATGGTGGTACCTCGGAGCCAAGTCGTGAACTTTCAAAGCAGTGCCACCTTGAAATTCAGCTGAGCATCAAAGGCAGAAAGACATTCATCCTCAACATCAAACATGCTCAGAGGCCTCCGTTTATAAAACATTCACGAGAACAAAATGACCTCCGTTCACCAAAGGACTGCTTATTCTCATTTCGGCTCCAGTTGATTCATCCAGGTCTTTTAATTTCATCTGAACGCTCCTTTGGACAATTAGTTGTATTCGACCCATGTTCTATTTCATCTGAGGAAATCACAAGGTCTTTCTCAATGTTTCCTTTTCAAACCGTTCTTTTTCTTTCTTTTTTCGATTGCCTCCCAATAGAATGTGAGATCAACATTGTGCTAATGGCAGGCTCGGGCACGCTGGCACACTCTCATGGGGAAACAGTAACAAGTTAACAAGCTGCTTCATTGCTTGTTCTTCAGATCCAATTATAAGAGCATTTAATGACACCCCTTCATTTCGCTCCTACTCTCTCCTTGTGTAAAAGCACATATTGATTTTCAAGGATTTTACATCTGTATCCTTTTGTTTGCCTTTGCTTCGAATGTGCTCCGTGTGGAAGTCTTGCTGCGTGTCCTTAGCCGTTAAAATCAGTCTTGAGATATTTTGTTGCAATAAAGACCTGTGCATTTGTGAAACCTGGATAACTGACTTAGTATTTATTGAAAGAAATGGCGAAAAAATGGTTAAGCAGTAGGTTTTGACTCTTGAAGACATCAGCTTTCATAAGAAACAAATTATGCTTCGTTTCTGTTTTCTTTCTTTACATGTTGGGGATGCCACAAATTATAATATTAAAATCTTGGCTGTTCCCGTCAGTTTTAATCCTCCTACACTGCTGTTTCTGTTTCAGTCCATGACTGGATTTCAAGCTATCAGTGACACCTGTTTTTCCAAGGTAGATCTAGCAGTTGGTCATGTATGTTTACAGAAGCTTATTTTCAGGTGTTGCATGATAGTATTCCACCTGCTGCATCCGTGGAATGGCAACAAAGTTCCTTGATTATTTCCAACATGTAGTTCCTACGTCGTCATAAAATCAATATTTGCTGTTCTCTTTGTGTTGGTACAAAAAAGAAACTGCGGATAAGTCATTGTTTCAATAAGAAATCAGATGCAGCGGCCATTTTGTTTGTATTCTTAGTTTCCACCAGGAATAATGTTTAAACTATTTTGGGGTAAAATATTTACTAAATAATAATTATACTAAGTTACTATTTTTGATAAAAATAGAATGACAAACGCCAAAATGTTTTCGGTTTTCTCGCTCTATTAAATATGCTTTGCAAAAATACATTTTGAACAGATGTAATTGAGGTACTTGTGAAGCTTCAAAACTTAAGCTAATCGTGTTATTTCCAGAATGATCTGTAATGCTACTTGACCAAATACTGTCTTAAATTTGGCTTTTTTTCCCCATAGGAGTTAAATCAACGTGTCTGCCATTATTGTGGCGTGATTATTGCCATGGTTATACATTAACTAGTGCAACTCCGATAAAACTAACCAAATTTTTTCAGGTTTTTGTTGTTTTTATTATATTTGTAATAGTTGTTTTTGTATTTTTAATATTTTGTAAATATTGAACCCCAAAACGGTTTAAGTCTAAAACCTTGTGGAAACTAAGAATACAAACAAAAAGGCCACTGTGACAATTCTTCCTCCAACTATTTAATTTCTTACTAATGTATGTTTTGTTATCCTGAGTGTTTTAGGTGTATAAATAACCAAAACATTTTTTTTCCGCTAAATAGCAAGCTGAAGAGAATGCAATATTGTGGAATGTATTTGGAATTGTAGGAAAACAGCCTTTTCCTACAAGCCTTTGTGTTTGTTGTAAAAAGGATTGTTTGATGAAATTACTGTAAAAAGATCTAGTTGATTCTGAAGAATCGATTCACCACTGAATCAAACATCAAATCAACTCTCTCCCGCTGCCCCTCCCTCCCACTAGGAGTTCTATTCTGTGACGTCACTCCAAAACCGCCCCCAACGCAAACTCAGTTCTTCGCGTTCATTTCATTCTTGCCCTCATTCCGCGCATACTTCGCATCGTTGTTAGATACGCGGAATAGTCGAGCTCCGACAAGAAGAAAAAAGTGATCAGCTGGAAGTAAACCCGAGCCCGAGCTAAATCCGATAGCTGGCCTCGGACACGTTTGAAAGAACGAGGTATGTTTGCGCTGTGTAGCCTCACTTTAAGTTGCTGGAAGCGATGCAGAAATTGTTTGTTTTAAAGCCTTGACTGTATCAGAAACTTCGCTCTGTGTATTGTTATCACATTAAATGTGTTTGTGGTACTTTATTTGCTTTACGCCAATACAGAGGAACTTTAGCTAGTTGGTTGTTTGTAACGTAACGTCAGTTTTTAAAGTGACACCGCAACGGTTTTCAAGCTGGAAAGCGGGAAAACTACTTCCAAACATTTTAGCTCAAAATAAAAACCACGTTCTTCGATTTTACAAGCCAAATGCGTTTTGGAAAATCATTTACCGCGAGTATTTTATGGTTAAACAATTAACCCATGTGTTGTAAGCGGAGGTTTCACGAAAAAAGAATCAGAGGCGTGATTTGGGTTTTATTAGCTTGACCTTAGTGACTTGTGGATGTTTAGGCACTAACACCCCTCTGCTGTTTGCTTTCCCTGAAAAACGCCAGTTTTGTGTACATAAATAAAGGATTAAGGAGAAAGTCCATGGTCCAGCCCTTGTTAATTATTAATCTGCATGTTTGAACGCTTCAGACTAAATTCCCAGCCTTTCTCTCGAAACACTGAGTTGTGAATACTAGTATTATTTTAGGTGATTTCCAAAAGGAGGAAATGATCATGAACTACGCTTTTATTTTGTCATCCTATCCTAGTGATTAATTATACATTGCTGTGGCATGTAATCAAACAAGGAATTGCATTTTGACCTTAGTCAATGTAATCTATTGTGTTGTTTTCTTTAAAAATGCAAAGTACTTAAAATATGTTATTTTTGCCTATACAGAAAGGTCTGCAGTACTGTACTGTTTGTTTTCTTCTATTGTACCACCGGCACTTGCGTGAAAAATTGGTCAAAAATTATGAAAATGCTTAGAAATAAAGAAGCAAAATGTCCTTTTTTATAAACAAGCCACTTTGCTTTACATCTCTCATTTTCTTCTGATTTGTGGTCAGACTCTAGCTTGTTGCAACTGAATGTTCAAAGCTGTCAGCCAATCAGAGCAGTGAAATATAAATGCGTTATACTTAGTCGATGAGTCGATACTGACTCATCATGGTATCATTTTATTTATCATTATTTTTAAATTAAATGTGAACATCATCTGTGTTAAAGTACTGTAGTGTTTTTTTTAAAGAAAGTGTTAAGCTTTTTACTTAATTCGGGTCAAAGTACTTACTTTTCATTATTTTTTACACATTTTGTTGGAACTAAATTTAATGGGAATAAATGTGTACTTGGGATTTCTCTATACATTTACACATAAGTGCCCGTTAGAAATGTTCAAACCTTACACATTTATGGACATATGTGATATTACGTAAACTTTAAAATATGTTTATTTTTCCCATACAAAAAGGTTTAAAGTACCGTACTTATATATATATATATATATATATATATATATATA